>JH153500.1:117723-131139 GCA_000226015.1 Mnemiopsis leidyi | reverse complement strand
CTCTCACATTGTGGTGGTTCTGTTTGTAGTGGAAGGTGTTGTTCTCTCTCTCACATTGTGGTGTTCTGTTTGAGTGGGAAGGTGTTGTTCTCTCTCTCACATTGTGGTGTTCTGTTTCATTATTGGTTAGACAGAGAATATTGAAAAGGTGTTAAAGGTTCTTGTTTTTTACAAGTTGTACAGTCAAATTAATGCAATATTCATGAACCAACGCAGTATTTATCCATTAGTATTTTTTGTAATCCAGTAACAGAGTGTATGACAACCTGCTAGCATGAATCATGGCTGACTGGAGACAATGTTTCTTTGATCCAATAGCGGTAACTGTGCTTGCAGTGCAATGCTGTAATGCTATGTCTACCCTAGACCCGTTTATAAGGCGCCTTAGACTGATATCGTTGTTGCCTCTAAGACTACGATACGGGAAATTTCAGTTTTAGCGTTGACCAGAACAGCACATCTTAACGGCAATTGCAACTGCAGACATCATGGTTAATTGTATACTTTATATACAACAACTTAACGATTATAAGACGCAAAGTCCATTTAGTCCAGATCCATATTGGCGGATGGGACCCACATTGACGAGATATCAATATGACAATATCCGTCTAACGTCACTAAGTCAGTGAACTGAGGACTTCGCGCGAGTCGGATATCACCTGAACACGGTCAGCTGTGATCCACGGTGGGCAAGTCCAGCCGATCGCAGTGCCCTGTATATTGTGACTATGGAACTAGAAGTATGGAAGTATTATTGGCTAAGTAGCTACGTTACATAAACTCCCAGAGAAGCGTGAGGATCGGACTTGAATCCAATTTAGAAAATGGCGATCGACAACAATTTTACATCCGCAGAATCACAGAATCTTACTTATAAACATGATAATCTGAGTTTCTAATACAAAGTTAACAATACAACGTAAATAAAAGATCGGTCCAAACAGCTGTTATTACTTATATTATACTATCTTATATTATCTCAAGTTCAGTTGCTCCGCAACAAGGCCATTGAATAAGTTAACCATCTTATTCATATTATCTTTCAGCATTTCCTCATCCTGCGTTAAAAAACCCCAGGCTTCGCTGTGTTGATCGAGCACAGTTCCTCATGTAACCATCACACCGGATGTCTCGACTCTCGAGTATTCATCTGAGAAGATAGATCGCTCGGGACCCTTAGCTTACCCCATGGCTAACGGCTCAACTTCTTTAGTACTTTGCCTTTAAAGTTCAGCTTTTCCATAGAATTAGAACATCTAAAATTACTTATTCTAAAGTATTACTATTTTACAATTCTATTCGAGTTTTGTAGCGGACGGGTGAGAGTTAAGACAAATCTCAGGTCGTCATCCACGCAAGCGATAGAGCTTGCTCTGCTAGTGGCTAAAAATTATATCACGTCTAAAAGTTGTACAACATATAAAAACAAAAATCTAACACATCTTCACATTCCAACCTTCTTTCTAACTGCAGTTAACAGTAACGATTTTTTCAACAGCTTGAGATGAGCAAACTTGAGCAACTTCAATTTATCTATATCTTAAAATTTTCAGATAACATATTTTTATATTACCATCATCTCTATATGTCTGGTGGAGCTGTTCTTGAACGGAGTCATAGTTTAAGTTATCTTTTTACTTTCAGTATGATAATTTGAGATGCGGCATATCTTAAAACCAGTCCTTTCAAGACGCGAAAGAAATCAAAGCACCGAGGTGACAAAAGCGCAACTCAATCCTATTTGACCTATATGAGCTTTCCAGTATTTTCATGTGAACTGATATATGATGTCACATGATCTTTAAATAAAAATGAACATGTTGAGTTATGAGTTCGCCACGAACTTGATTTATGATCAATATTCCAAACACCAAAAGAAGTAGTCAGACGTTGTCTAGCATGTTGCCGTGATTATCGGAATTTGAATACGGTCCTCAACGTGATCAGGCTGGAAAATAATGCTTAGCGACAGAATGCAAAATAAATTGCCAAGTCGTAAGTTGTAAGTTCGAAGAGTAAGATAAATGATCTTTTATTGCACACGCATAAAATCATAAATTTCTAAATATGCACTTGATATGTCTCCTGGCAAATATCGCAAAGTGCTCACGTCCAGAGTCCAGACGTCCACCTCCTGCTAACCATACCTCTTATTTGCAATCAGAGGGTAATCTTTATTTAGATAGTTAAATAAATCACTCGTGGACTTTGCCGATTTTTGCCAAACTCAGCTGTCAGTCGGACTCCGGGCGGATCAGCCGGCCGACTGGTGTTCGCCACAATTTAGCAAACATGTTCGCCGAACACTGATAATGTGATTTCGCTGGCAAACATCAGTTCACGGCGAACCCCGGGCGGAGCCCGATTTGGCGAACTTGTCGCGAATTCGCGTCGAACAATTGTCTGCCGGCTAAACTGCCGTATAAACTGCCTGAATATATACATATATATACCTATATACATATATTCGAATCCTGTAAATGTTTATCAGTTTAAATTATTCAAATGTATCAGCAATTCGTAGGAAGTTGATGAGACAATGACACGACCGAATGCAGACAAAATCTTATGAACTATAGTGCTATTATAGTCACAGATCGCACACCCATAAGCAAGATGTTTAACTTCTTTGAAACTCCCCACTTCCTTAGTTTACAGTCACAGACTGTCTATGTTACAGACTGTCAACACTATTGCATACACAAATTATCGCCAGACACAGACATGGAAATATACAAACATTGACAGACATAGACAGACTCATACAAACACAGACAGACAGACATAGACAGACTCATACAAACACAGACAGACATGAAGGTGGTTTATTTTCTAACTTTGTAATAAAGAGGAATGTATAATTCTGTACAGCATGTTATCCTTAGCCACCAACTCTCGTTAGAATAATCAGAACCAACTCTGCTAAGAATATGTCCACTTCTCAACTTATAAACATTTTATAGCTGATTCATGAATAGGTTTGTCGGAAAGAATCTTCCTCGAATTCACAGAATGTCGCAAAGCATATTTCTTTAGAATAAGGATCGTAGCTGTTGGTGTTAATGTATCGTGCCCAAAAGTTCTATTAAGGAGATCTCTGTCAGACGTTGACGGAGGCTCCTAGAAAACTTATTGGAGGGTAGTTTCTGGAAGGTCATGACGCAAGTTGCGTTTTGATGAAAACTTTACTCGATCTAACTTCTCATTCATGAGAAGTTAGATCGAGCAGAATCTAACTTCTCTCTAAACGATCTAACATCTCATTGGTCGAGCTAACCTGTTATTGGTCGATCTAATTTTTCATTGGTTGACCGCAGTCACATGGAATAATAAAGAATTGCGATAGCTTTACTTCCCGAATACATATAGGGTTAATTTTCAAATATTTTTTTAGAATACTTAGTATTCAACGTTTTCGTTAGTTGAGAGTTGAAACTAAAACTAAAAAGTTTATGTTTCACACGTGTAAAGACTGCGGTGAGGAACGTCTTTTTTTGGTCGATTGGACCCCTCCCAAAAAATTACTTTCGCTGCAACTAATTTTTCATTACAAGACGAGGTCATCGCATCAGTTATTTTTACAAGACCAACTCACTCACTTATTGAGTGATAAGTGTCTTAAGTTTCAAAACCAAAGAGTTCTATTCCATACTTCTACGATTGCTACTATAAAGGAATCGAGCTGTCTTGCGACACTCATAGAAAGAGAGAATGTTCATTCAGAAGTCAGCTTCAGTATAGCATGTTATAACAAGATGTAATCAGTCTCGTTTATGATGACATTTTTTACCAAGAATAGAAGCCATTACCAGACATGCCCTAATTATGCGGTTCTGAACATTGGGTATTCTTGGCGAACAATTTAAGATCCACGTAATTAGTTACCTTGAAATAAAGCAGCTCACAATGCAGTATGTGATTGATTAATTTCTCTCTCATTAAGTTCCTCTCCGTTGTACGTGCGAATAAATCTTAATTCACCGATCTAGATGAACCAACGATTTTTTAATTAAGATTTAACACATTTTTCACTGGACGAATACTTTTAATACGATTGATTTTCTTGGTATCGACGATTTTATGTCAAAAATATCAGCACATAGTCGACATATATTCATATAATACGAATCAACGCCAAACAGCTCATATTAGATTTATTTGATTGTATGTGTATAGTGTACACAGAACCAGCATTTTCTCTAGGAATTGAATTTGATTAATCTTGCGAATGTGTAAGTTGTCTGGAAGCTTTTAGGACTGCACTACATTAGATTTAGAGATAGAGGGGCTATGGGTCTTACATTAACCTAAGTTTAACAATTAGTCTGAGGACTTTAAAAAAATTCGCGAATCGTTGTTTCAACTTTCAAAAACAATTCGTTTTCGAGTTAAAGTGGGTAGAACTTCTGTGCGTGTCGAACTTTCGTACGTTTACCGTTTAAAATACATTTCAGCGAGTATGTGAATCGTTTTCCTCGAGATTTTATTGATATTGGTGGAAATCGACTGAAGATTTTAAACCTTGTTAATCGCACAATTAGGACATTATTTACCGCCCAAGATATACTAACTTATTGTTCTACTTACAAGGTATACTAACTTATTGTTCTACTATTGTTTTCAACGGTTGTAGGTGTCTCAATGATCTGGGATAGTAGGGGGATGATTTCCTTTAGTACTAGCGTAGTTATATTAACGTACTTTTAAAGATTTTCAACAACTACAACTACTAGCATAGTTTAAATATTGAATTGGTGGTTTTTGCAGATCGACTTTTCAATGTTGTCATGACGACACGTATCCAGTCTCCCGATGTACAGATCTCCAAAGCCGTGTAGCCATACGATTAAATCGAGACTGCTCCAATATCACACTGAAGGTATTAGTGGGGAGTGCCAATACTCGCTAATCTTACCAAAATTTAAATGTGATAGACGACAACAGCGGCGTGCTGTACTGAACGAGATTACCTGCAGCTCAGTGGTTGCTAATAAGTGGGATTTAAACCCAAACTGAGCTGACGTCTGTGCCCGCAGTTTCTTATTTGCTCTATTATATCTAGGTCTCCTAGGTCGTGTTTTGCGGGTCACTAGGTAGATTATAGTAGCCGTCCCGCAGGAGTTTTAATGATTTGTAACGTTATGGTTGCCTTTCACGATAACATGATGTGATAACATCGGTACTATAATGCCAGTGTACTATAAAACTATAAAAGCACTACAATATCACTATAGTAATACTATATTTTTGCGATAAAACTAGTGCGTTGCTGCTACAATACTACTAGAAAGTGTGTTGGTACTATTGCTATAGTATTCTGGTACTTTAAAATTGTCTAGTCAGAAAATACAGTTAAGCCGTCTGCCATAAGACTGCCAAGACTTCTGTTAACTTATACTATCACAATATCAAGTACGGTTGTTATTGCGAAATACTATGATAAGCTAATAAGAGGGCTGAAGTTGGTTTGGTTGCTCAACGCAACATTTTCTTGAAATCTCTTTGCTTTAACGCTTTAGGGGCAGCTCATTGGTTACAGTTTAAGCGTAGACTTTTATGGCTCGGATTTAAAAATTTCAAGTTTACACGTTTTCAAGGTTTTTGAAATTTTTAGGAGATTATGTGTGATGATGCTGGCATCATTATTTATTATTCATTTATCTATATGCAAAACAATACTTACCGCAATGTCCACACTCGTACGGACGTTCAGCAGAATGGTTTGCGGAGTGCAGGTGCAGTTCGTAAGCCGACTTGAAACTTTTCCCGCACACCTCACACTTCAGTAGCATGTCCAGAACTGAACTGCGGGAGTTAATGATTTATAAATTAATTGATAAATAAACTTATTGATTTATGAATTGATTCATAAATCCATATTTCGTCAATTTGTTGAACGATTTTCAAAGTTTCGTCAAGCGACATTTTCTACTACATTTTAAATTTAATGGAAGTTAAGATTAGGATATGACAGAGACATTTCCATGTCACAATAAAGTTTCTATAAGGGAAAGCAGGCAGCTCTGCTGACCGAAACTCTCTTATGTAATGTCTATGACTCATTGCTAAATTTCCTATTAGTGCCATTTGCAAAAAGGTATATAAAGGGCTAGGCTAGGTCACATGGTTACCAAATATGTTAGTGTTGCCCTATTGAACAAATAAAGATTCAACATGACAACTCTAAAAGCTACCCAGATAACTCGCCAATATTCGATTTGAGCAGTCAATTAGAGCAAAGCTGTAAACTACAAACTTGCCGGTAAGTGATCACGTGATTTTACTCTTAAAGGTAGCCAGGAAGTTTGTCTCCATAGTAGCCAGGTTTTGTGGAAATTTCATTTTGTTGAGTTGGTATTTTTTGTCGATACACAGTATCCAGTTTTTACTTCACGTAGATACTAGATTGAAGATTCCCTGGCTTGAACATAGAATAGGACCCTAATTGCGTTGTATTGCTGATTCAATTTCATATTTTTTTCAAAATTGCGTTGTATGATTGATTCAATTTCATATTTTTTCAAAATTTCGTTGTATTGCTGATTCAATTTCATATTTTTTCAAAATTTTTGGTTCCATCGACCACTTTTGGGGAGACGGTTAATAGTCCCGCTCCAATATCTAAACGGTTTCTTTGATCTTTCGGTTTCTTTAACAGCCACAATAGGTTTAAATAGGCGAACGCGTCTGGGTACAAGAAGCAAATCGCACATTCTGTTGAAATTCATGACACGTCCCGGCTGAAATTCCTGGTTCCTATTTAATCCGTTATTAGATTGAACGTGCGTCATTTCAACTCAGTTGTTAGAATCTTCAAATTTTATCCATGGGAACGAAATTTCGGAGGGAAAGTTCTTATTTTTGTATCATCTGACAGCGGTCGACTTAGAAGAAGTCATTTACGACCAACCAACATTAAACAACGTTGTCGTGTGACATAAAAATTTTATCTCCTTGAACATTCCCTAAAGATACTGTTCAGTAGAATTTCTCGAGGCAAAGATTGCTATGTAGTTATTATTAAGAACTCGCAAAAGCTTCATAGTTCATGATTTCTCTAGGTTAATAAGAATATTTATATGGTGCAAAAATAACAAGTTTTGATAGAAAAAAGTTACAACTAAAAAAACTTCAGTAATTTACTCACTGAGAGTGTAGAGCGTTGCTTAGAAGAGTGGTGGTGTCAAAGGAAGAGAACCTAGGTCGTTGTACTGAACTAGGACTGGGAAATGACAAGCTGGAGGGAAGAGAGAGGGGCGTGGAGAGGGAGAGGGAGGAGGAGAGGGGCAGTAGAGAAGGTCCTGTCTTGGCTCCAGAGAGAATACTCTTGATTGTAAGTGGGCTCAGCTGTAATCTGCAGATAGATGGGTAAAGTTTTGAGGATTTTCCCTTTTTTGATTTTGCGTGAAAAAATCAAATGATGAGCAATAAGTGACAATAAAAATGAGGAGGAGGTGGAGATGGAGAAGGAGAAGGAGGAGGAGAAGACAGAGAAGGGGGAGGAGGAGGAGGAGGAGGAGAAGAAAGAGGAGGAGTGGGAGAAGGAGGAAAATTTCTCACCTCGTAGCCCAAGAATCATCAGGTATCAGATTACATTTTTCATAGCCTTCATTTCTGCTCATCGATGCATTCTGGGAAACATCTTTTTGAGGGGAGGGCTGCTCCTTATGCTTGTTCACATCCAAATCAGGTTTAACCGCTTCCTCCCCTGCAGTTACGGCTTGATTTGGCGAACGAAACGCACATCCTCCTGTAAAAGTTATGATGAATTTGATAAAAATTGAAGAGAAATTAAGATGGGAATAGAAACTTGATTAGTTGATTGTGTTTTTTCCATAGTCCAATTTTTTTAATATATAACTCATCGGTTGCGGTCTTGCATCGTCTATTTCCTGATTGCAATGAAAAAGAATAAGAGACTGATACTTTAATTTCCCGGAGGCAGTCAGACGAAACAAGTTGTACAAAAATGAGAGTTTAACACATCTTTACAGAGGGTCTAAAGTACTTTCTAAACAAGTTCGTCATTAATTCCCACTAAAAGATTTGTAGGTTAAAACAAGACTCAAAAATGTTTTAAAAAGTATTAAGGAAGAGTTGAAAAATATCATCTGTTAATTTTTGGTACTGCAAATGGATTATCCATGTTTAAGCAATAAGGTTTTAAGGAATTAAGCATATTAAGGTACATATATGAATATGAAACTATATGAATGAATTATGTTCTTTAACAAATGATATGACAAAAAGCTCAAAGCTCAGAAAGCTCAAATCAGTTTTACTTTGTTCTAAGGTTCAAATGCAATTAAACGCTGATCTATATGATGATAACCCAATTTGCCAAACAGTTAATGTGAGTTTATGCAGAAAGCTTAAACAGGGGAGACAGAAGCGCAATCGAGTAAAGAAACGTAGTTGTGCTACAAGACAATTCAGGTAAATTAAGCTAAACTTGGGTAAATCAAGCTTATTGTATGTACAAATACAATCTTAGATTAATGTAATCTCAGTTATTAGAATATCTTTCTATTTTTACCTAAAAATTGGACTAATCTTTGAGTTGAATGACGTGATTGTGACCGAGAGACAGGTGACATGTGTCTAGTAACCATGGCAACAGTTTTTATGCATGTATGATGTTTTTAAAATGACTTCAGCAACTCATGTTGTTAAACTTTAAGAGCAAGTCCGGAACCACTTAACCAACCTTGAATCCAACAACATGGTTAGATGATCGACATTAAGGAAGCAAGAAGGATTTAACCGTGTTCTCTGTTTGTTCTTCTACTGTCCTACTGACATTATTTTCAGATTTCCTAACTGACAACTTCTCTTCATTCTCTTCTTCAATCGGTTATAGAGATGTTTGTCTATTTTAAGGAAATATTTTTTCATTGAGGGGGCAGGCTTAAAACCCAAGTTCGGCCTCGTTATTCACAGAGGTAAGTAAGGTGCAGGGGGCAGGCTTAAAACCCGTCTGTGGGTCAGGGGATGTAAATCCCTGTACCTTGACCCACAGACGGAAGTAGGCAGGTGATGGCAGGGGAGATGTTTTGCTTAGCGAGGTGATCAGGTGATTCTTGGTTCCCGGGGGTGGGGCCCAGGAGCTAGGACAGTACTTCATGGTGAGCTTATTCACTTTCTGCCATGACTTGAGGATGAATTACCTGACCATGAATTTTACTAGGTGTTACTGGCGCACCAGTATATACAACACACCCGTTATAAGGAATACTTGGGGGGGGGGGCAGATCGCAAAGGTTCTACACCACTTTAAAACGGGTTTCTCCAACGTGCCATATAGGTCAGACCAGGGTACTGATATGACTGTTCAGTGGTCGATATGGTGCTGTTCTTGTCTCCCAGAGGTGGTAGGCCATGTGACCGAGATCCCAAAGTGTTAATGCCCTAATTCTTTAGCTGCCTCCTTCGTTCGCCAGAGAAGTGGATAATATCAATATCACAACGATTCGAGTCCTGAGATGTAATAGAAGTTACTTTTGTCCATTTTATGTCTGTTAGTATAACCGCATTTCTACAATAAAATTCAGCTTGAATTCTGTTTAAAACGTTTACGTAAATCAAACAGATTTAAGCACCTTTAAGTGTGTTCGTCTAGATGGAATGAATGATTCCAATATATAAAGCCCTATACAAATTTAAATATTCCAAACAATAAATTGGAGACGCCCCAAGCACTGCTGTTTAAAAGAGCAGTAACGCCCTAAAAGTATAAGCCCTTTACCGGAAGGGCATTAGTTGCTATTTTCCGTTCCGTCTAGCTCCCGCGTTCACTAAATTTATTCGAGAAATTTTCTTAATTCCCGGAAAGTTCCATTCATAATAGTAGCAGTTTCAAAATACGAATCTCGGTATATCCGGAGAAATAAGTTGCAATATTTCGATTCTTGATTGACCGATTGTTATTAGTCCTGCCTTAGTTCTCTGGGATCAACCACTGTATGTGGGAATATACCACCGAAAATTATAAAATAAGGTTAAGAAGTTTCAGTATATAACAAAACCGGCGATTTTAATTTAATGTATGATCATTTGCCTTTCCTCAGAGTAACATTTCTATGGAAGTTAGTTACAATATTTTAGCCATATTCTCAGATACGGAAATATTTGTACCAACCTCAATTAATTTACTTCTTATGTACTCAAGATTTTCACAACTCTCGTCGGGGAGGATATGATCGCCATATTCTAATCAAGAATATTAGACGTTGTTCGAGGAAATACAACGCAGTTTTTAGAAAGTCAAAAAATTTTTTAAAAAGTCTATGTCGATTTTGGTATTTTCAGGATCCCTTTTGACTTTTTAGACTTATAATTTAAACTTATTTCTTTATTTTTTCAGTTGTATTAGAGAGTAATTTGTCTTTAAATTTATCGCGCGGTACTATATTACCGTATAAATAAGTCATCATCGCCCTAAAATGACTGAAGTTGACATAGACTTTAAAAAAATAAATATTATGTCCCAATTTGATCACAGTACCAAATGCATCTTAGAATGATTTTCAATTGTTTGTTTATCAATTTGATTATAACTCTAAATAATCTTTTAAGTCTCTGTCGATGTGGGGAATTTATAGGCCCCGATTGAAGATTTTGATCCCCCCCACCCTCATTTTACTATCAAGATACTTGATTATCATGATATTTGAACATCATAATACTTGAATATCATAACATTTGTTATCATCATGATATTTGACTATTATGATATTACGTACTGTGTCATTCTGAAATTTGCGTTTTTATCATCAAACCTTTCAAGGTTGTATGCTAAGGTAACTTATATTACGCCGTACTATCGCACTACTGCCGCGGGGTTGCCAAACGGTCTGCCATAAAACTGCCGTATCACTGGCGCGGTACTGCCACGGCACTGCTACCGTTCTGCCGCGTCGCACTACCACCGCACTTGTACCGCACTACTGCCGCACTTGTACCGCACTACTGCCGCACTTGTACCGCACTACTGCCGCACTTGTACCGCACTACTGCCGCACTTGTACCGCACTACTGCCGCACTTGTACCGCACTACCACGCACTACTGGCAGCACTTGTACCGCACTACTACATCACTTTTACCGCACTACTGCCGCACTTGTACCGCCGCACTTCTGCTGCACTTGTACCGCACTACTGCCGCACTTGTACCGCACTACTGCAGCACTTGTACCGCAGTTGTACCGCCACACTGCCGTCAGAATTATGGTGTACGACCCTCGGCTAATATGTGTACCACTGACACCAGGAACTAAACCAAATTGCAATATTCGAGCATTCGGTATTAACTTTCTGCCCAAACATGTCTAGAAAATAGGGCTTTTAGAGTTTGGATCAAAATTGCACGTTCTGACAATATCCCTGACAATATATAAAAGCGGGTCACGCGAAGGCAGGAGATCAATTTTATAACTTTGGACTGCTCTAGCGTTGATCATTAGGGTGGCGACCCCTTGTTCTTGAGATAAGTAAGACCAGCATAAAGACGTTCTAAAGCTCACTGCGAAAATATTTTACTGAAATTATTGACTATTCACATTTAATCTCACACTTGTAGCTGTTATTCACCAAGGGTGTGATGCGAAATTAACCCTATCTTAGCATTTTGGCATCTTCAATTCGTTCTCAAGGATTTGCCAAGCCGTCAACAAAAGCGAATAGATATACTTAATAAATTGCACAATTATGTCACTATTTTGCATTTCTAGATTTTTTCATGGCCACATTCAAAAGAAAATTTTATTTTATGACGTAGCTTGCTTGAATTAAACATGTTAAATATTGACACCTGTCAGGCGTCGACTAAAGTAATATCCTGTTGCATGGGTGGTCTGTAATATAGGTAATTTATCGGGTCTTAAACATGTGACATTTTTAAAACCCCCCAAATTTGTCCGACAACGACAAATGAACGAACATCTTCACATACGAACATCTTCGTTCGCAGCGAACTTGCTCAGTTTTTTTCGTGCGTTTGAGGGGGGGGGGGGTGAACTTTCAAGATTTAAGGTCCTGCTCATTGTAACCGAAATGAGAACCAACACTTAACCTTAAATCTTTAGATGGTCGACAAATTTTAACTTTTTTGCAAAAGTTTCGTGATTTCTATTTATCGATCTAAACGCGTCATTTTCTGCGTTTCGATCAATCTTACTCTTAGGTCCCAAACCTGTCGCTACGGAGTGATTACTGATTTGATGATCACTAGTACTAACTAAGTAACTAGATCCATTATTATTGTTCGGTCCACTGCAGTCAGCGACTGGATAAACATGAGCACATGAAACGAATATATTCTCGCACTCCAAATCTAATTAATAAGAAATTAATGGCAAGCCATCCAATCAAGCTCGATAGTCGATACCGATTTGATGAAAGTTTTAGGAGGTTGCAACCAACCTTTGTGTAGCCGTATTCAATGCTAGAACACGACCGCACGATTCATTTTGTTTGTGGAATTGTGTTCAGCAGATTAAAGTAAGATATCCTCCTTTACCTGATACAATATAGCTCGGTAACACTAATGTGCCCTGGTACCCCGGCCTACATCACCCGAGTAGTTAGATCTCCGTCTTTATGAGCCCTCAGAATTCGCCCATGTTTCAGGGTACAGTGCTCTGACATTCTTTTGTTGGGTTGCTCAGGCGGCACCCTCGCGCTATAATGCTCTACGATGTGACCATGTCTATGATCACATATTGTATCTAGTTGACGCCCAACTATGGGTCACGTGTCAGGCGAGCGACCCATTATGTTGTCGTTCATTCTAGCTCTCCCTCTCTCTGTCTCTCTCTAGATCACGATCTAAGTGCTCTCTCTGGCTGCCGTATCTTGCAGTCTAGATCAGTACCTCGTTTATTGGTCATCATATATCTTTCTAGTTATTTCTAGCTTGTGTGGTAAGAGCGAATATCTAGAGCTGATGACAGAAGTTCGGCAGCAGCATCCTCCGGAGTTGACTTATTCGGATGAGGAGCAAATTGTGAGTATAACGGGATCCTTCACTGATCTCTTTCTTTGTATTCGGTCCTTCACTGATTTCTCCCTCCCCCGTGATTTGACATTTATGTTTGACTTTGGTCACGCAAACATTTGTGTCTTGTAATTTCCGATTGAAATTATGTCGTGGAGACATATTGTTGACCTATGCAATGTAACTATGTGCGCAATTTTATAGACTGTATGCAATTTTATGAACTATAAGCCCGAGGTTATGTTCTTTATTTTGGTTCTTTGTAAATCTTAGTTGGTATCAGTGGCGAAATCTCCTTTTTGCGATAAAATATGTATGTATGTATGTATGTATGTATGTATGTATGTATGTATGTATGTATGTATGTATGTATGTATGTATGTATGTATGTATGTACTGTATGTATGTATGTATGTAT
>JH153500.1:65372-105665 GCA_000226015.1 Mnemiopsis leidyi | reverse complement strand
GGTGAGCCATCCTTGATTGCTCTCCTCTCCAACGCTTACTACGATGTCCTGGATGATGATGGTGATGGTACTGTCGATGTTGAGGAACTCAAGACCATGATGAAGGCATTCGATGTGCCCCAGGAAGCAGCCTACACTTTCTTCCAGAAGGCAGATACCGACAAGACCGGAAAACTTGAGCGACCTGAGCTGGTCCATCTCTTCAGAAAGTTCTGGATGGAGCCCTACGACCCCCAGTGGGATGGTGTCTATGCCTACAAATACTAAAACGTCTCATTATTGAAGATAGTATTTAGTTTACTTTAATGACTGAGTACTGAATAAATTTCTTGAAATTGAGCACGTGAGATTGAATTTGTCTAATGTCTACACTTTTCAGAATCTTTACACCGTATAATTCAAGTCAATTTATAATATTGTATGTCTCAAGTCATATCATTAACCAAATTAGTTTTATTATTAACTAATGTTAACGAAATTGTCAAAAACCTCCCATACAAGACTCGTATCCTTTATCTTTTTAATGTCTTCTAGACTCACCACTTTACCCTCGTATGGTCCGACCCACATACCTACAAAATACATGCATTAGCTTAATTTGACCTTCTTTTTTTAAATTTCGAGTTTTTTTCAAAGGAGTTGATACATAACAGAGTCTTAAAAGCCTCTTTAAATTTGATTTATTCACCCAAGAGAGAAAATATAATCGTAGGCAAGGCATTTGAACCGTATCTTAGTTATGATGTATAAGATAATGGTAAATAAAGTAATGCGAATTAAATTAACTTGATTTTCATAGTCCTTACCATCGTTTATTGGGGTCTTGCAGCGGACCCCGACTCCTGAATTTGGTATTTTAGAAACGCAAGGCTCCACTTCGCCAGGAAACTGGATTTTATCCTCCTTCATTTGTTCCATTATCCGCTTTATAGCGTTTTCCTCATCAGCTCTTGTTCCTATGTTGTCGATTTGAGCTCCTGTAAACGTATTACGTTATTTTTAACTGTTCCAGCATTTATGAGGTAAAGGATCACAGAATTTCAACCCAATATACAAATATTCTGCATTAATAGCAGCTTAATCAAGAATATCCTAATTTTGGAGGTTTGTAGTTAATAAAATCAGGATAATGAATTTGTGCTTTCATAATGATTTCAGGGGCTCAGTCTCAATAACTTCTTCAAAATGTGACCAAGTTCAAGCAGATAGGACATTGGGTTCACGTGATAGAAACCAAAATGAAGGTAAATTTGGTAATTTGGTTGTGACGAAGTTATTGAAATTCTCAAGATCGCCCTCCATAAGTCCAAAATTAAAAGAGGAAGAGATTCCAAATGTTGTTTACCAACTTTGTGATGGTTTTGTGGCCAAGAATCACTGAATGCAAAATCAAAGTTACCCTCACTCTTACTGCAGGCCGACATTTTGTCTTGTGACAGTTGCACACGGCCAGGCACACGTAAATGGTCACCTGGAGGAAAGACCGAGAGTAACAGGAGCAAATATTTTACGTCAATAGTTGATTCCAATGTGCCCGCGAATCGCGATGTCTGTGCAATAGTCAATTTTTGACCTACTTACAAAACGTGGTCAAAATGAGGGCAAATTAGGGGAAATTTTGCATTTTCTATAAGAAATGATCCAATTGTTTATTCGCATAAACGACGCTTGTAAATGTTGGAGTCGCAATTTTGATACATAGAAACCTCAATGGTGGAGGAAGTTAACAAATGAAACCAAGTTTGAGTCAATAAGACCTTGCGTTCTTGAGATAACGGTTAAAACGAGGGTAAATTGTATCGTTTGGTGTGACATAGACAATAGATTTCTGTAGATTACCCTCCATTATAAGTCCACAAGTAAATGAAAGAGGAATTTCAAATGTTGTTTACCAAATTTGTGGTACTTTTGAGGTCAAGGATCGCTAAATTCAAAATCAAAGTTACCCTCACTCTTACTCCAGGCCAATATTTTGTCTTGTTACAATGGGCGGATACTCTCATGAAACTGAACCGCCATATTATTCGATGGAATGTCTCTGTTATTATTCCAATGAAGGATCTTGATGCTAATACTTCTACTTCGACGCGAACAGAATGACTGAATCATCGTTAACAATATCAAAATCTGATAAGAAAATACGGTGAATTAGACGATTCAAAGCAATTAGCGGTCAGGTATAGCTTCTACAGAATGTTTCAGTGAACCTCTAACACGTGATAGTTGTGACAAGTCTTATATCACATTCTTTTCTATATCGGTGTCTGATAGGGACAAGTCTTTTCCTTTATACTTATATTTCTTCTTCTATCTGAATCCCAGAAACTTCGCTATAAATTCGGTAGCATTCGTGCGCGAACTGTTGTGAAATGTCTCATTTGAATTTAAATTTTAAATGACGTTGGTCATGGAGCTGATGACTTTGTTACCTAGCGTTGCGATTACATGACACAATAGCATCTATAAGAGAGGCCCAGAATTATTATATAATGACTAACGTACCCGGCTCGATGACTGGGAAGCAAATCTCACCACAATGAAGCTCAATTTAGGGTATTTCAGTTGACTTTGTTAATTAGACGATTACTTGTAAACTCCATTGTCCCACTACATTTACCGCTCTACAGCCCACCTCAACAAAGAGAGGGATACGGTTCTACCTAGATAGGAGGGCCTTGCTAAAAGCGATCTCTGTCATTTGGCACAACCGTGTCAAGTAACCATGACACAAGCACTGCACTGGTTCATGTCACCATGGTTACCATGTTACATGCATCTGTAAAGCTCTGAGTTATGACCGGGAATATTGTACTGAGTGAGCTTTGCGTTTAGCAGCAAAATCAAACAGGAATTGCAGTCGATAGAGCGACACTAAAGTGAAATTTTCGACATAAAACGGTAAGGGGCTTCAACCCTGGCAAAAATACTCAATGGATGGCGATAAAGCAAGACATTCGTCATTTGTTTGTGCTTTAACGCTTTGCTTTAACTGTATTCTTTTAAATTGTAGAGGACACATGGTATGGGTAAATTTTTATGGTAAGGTATAGAAGGGTAAAAAGGGTGGTGACAGAAAAATGTCGAATCAAATGGAGGTCCTGCTAGGTTACGCGTATATTCATCTTTTGCACTAAACTATAGTTTGAACCTCCATTTCTGTATATTCCACGGTGTGAATTTTCTGTCAATTCTAAGAAGGCCAAGGGGTTAGCTCAGGTGATCATTTCATATCACAGACGCAATATCCCGATATAATAGACTGACTGTAACCCATCGTGCAGGCCCTTGCGGTCTATTTAGCATTTCACAAAGGGCTAATCAGCCTCGGCATAAGAGATACCAAGATAGTAATACTCAGATTGATCTGCAGTGCTTCAAGAAATAATAATTACGATTAGATAACGGTTAGAACATGCCAATAATTTAATATCACGAGCGTCGAGGTCTGAATTAGGTTCGTGTCGCTTTGTAAACGGGTTCCTAGGACTGATCACGTGAGTTAACACGGGAATATTTTACTGAACAGTCGCCACATATTCTTTGTTTCCCCTGAGGTTTCATAATCTCGAGATTAAAATTAAATTTGTGGTGTAGCGGTCTTCTTGACACCCCCGTGCGATTTACTGAAGCACTGAGTAGTCATTAGACGTGAGAGCTGATTGCATTACGGTTTCAGCTTAGTTGAGAATCCGCACGTGCATACGTGAATTTGCACGTGCGTTATCTACCCACATCTCGAGCAGATATCACGTGCTAAATTCCAGATCACGTGACCTTTCTTTTGTACTCAATTGGTAGATATGAACCATGGAAAACATACCTGCATTTATACTACCGCAGTAAAATAGGCCATGGAATGCTGAAACGCTAACCTACGTTCATTTGCTTGATTGCATAAATCCACCAGCTAATCAATTTCAAATGTGGTCTGTAATCGCAGCATTCAATGCTAACTTTTTGGGTAGATAAAATGAGTTTTAAAGCTCCTAATAATGTAACGAGATCTCACACATCCCGGGCTGACTGAAAGCAATGAGTTTTCTTTCACTTGGCGACCTATATCGTGTATTCACACAGAACTAGATACGATCTCAGTGCATCAGGACTATCTCAGGGATATCCTAACATAAAAAGGTTGATTAAACCTTCAAGTTTTATTAACTCCACCAGTTGACAGAGCAACAACCGTGAGAAAAGTTGACTCGGTTGTCACCTGACATTTCTAGGTCACGTGACTGGTTAAACTGTACGTTTTACTCCCCTACAGGGATCCCACCAAAGTTTGGAGAACGCATGAGAAGATCGGTCTTGCTGCTCATTTGATTTTCAATTGATGAGAAAAATAGGCAGCGATGTAGGAGACACGCTAGAAAATATATCCTGGTACCTTGTCAAGGTGAAACTAGATATATATCAAAAATCTAAGAATTTCCTTAGAGACTTTTTTAGATAACTCGAAGGCATATCAAAGGTCGATCAAAAATATCAAAGCCAAATTTACAACAGTTGAATTCAATAGACCGGTTTTAGCTGTAAAAAAGATTTTAAGACAATCCTTCGATCAGTGAAAAGCGGAATGTGTCCAGTTCATGGGTTTTAAAGGCTCATCATGTTGTGTTTGATTTGAACAACGAATGTACTATTGTAGGTGCCAGCAGTTATGCTGAAAACTAGGCAAAACAGTCCCAAAGTGTGAATGTAATCCTAATTCCTTAATTCCTGACCCAAATATTCTTTAAACCAATAGAGGAAGGTATTTTCAGAAGGGTTCACAAGTTTTCTTTATTGCGTGACAGCGTCCCTTGATTTTTTTTATCTCTTACACTTTTTTGCCGAAGACAAAAAGTAAAGTAGATCTGGTCGTACTTCAATTTTTATCAGTCACAGTCACATGATCGAAGAAATTGTGGCCCACAAATACCGTAACAGTACAAACTTCACTTTTCATATCTTTATGTACCAGCAGCTTGACAAGATCACGTGACGACCTGATTGTCACTAAAGTAAATATTGAAAATAAGCGGCTGTTCAAGTTTTTATTGACGTTTAACGTGCATTGTGCAACTGAAGTAAAATTCAATCAGACTCTGAGATGGGTTTAACGTGGTTTGTTATAGGATGCTGTTGACAAGCACTTACTTTGACAAGAGGCTACAGTGCACTGCGTTGATTGTGATTAGGATATCAAGTGGGAGTTAGGCTGTGATAGATAACTTTTAAGGTTGACGGTGGGCAATATTTAGTTCTTAATAAGTTTATAGGGTACTCTCCCAAGCAATTAAAAATGATTGTGATCATTAGAATTCTTTTTGTGTTCTTGTATTCGAGCCAAAATTTTCGAATTGCAGAGATCTTACATTCAAAGAAGTGTAAGAAGAATAAAATAAGGATGGTAAATGTTTAATCCACTGTCCGTGGAGCTAAGTAACAATTTTAGATGCATGAGTATTACTACTTTACAACACAACCCAATCATGATGTTAAATTTAATAACTGCTGAATTGTCTTACAGATTACTCATTACTAGTAAATAAATGACAGACGTGCGATAGAACAAGGTACTTACTAAAGCCTCAACAACAACAAGTAGAGACCCCAACCTTTAATCTATACAATAAGGCAATAAACACTGGTTTCTAAATGAGTCTTTATGTAAAAATCCGTATATAAAACAAGAATGATTATGTTATTATCTTCTTTTTCGGCCGGTTCTCCTTTGGACATCTGCCTATTTTACTTACAATTATTTATATGTTATTGTTATATTTTATATCCCATCCCCCTATCCTTATGGTCAGCTGACATCGGATGGGGGATTTACTTCCAAGGGCTTGAACTTGTTGTCCTAGTCATTCAGATACATTATAATAGTATAAACATTATATGGGGCAAATGTGAAAAAAACATCGTGTCAGAATCCCACTCACCACCAGGCGAGAGAGCGGTCTTATTTGAAGGGTTGGAGAGCTCTGCGGAGGTTCCGTACATAAGAAGTTTTAGGATGTCTTCAACTCTTCTGTTTGATTCCATAGCGAATCGCCTGGTTTGAGTCATAGATTAGTAGTTCTCCAACATGAAATTATGTCAAAAATGAGAAATTTTTACGGGAAAAGTTATAAAATTTCTCTCTGAAAGTTCAATCCAACGTCTAGAAAGTAGAAAACAGTGCAAATCGAACGTCTACCACTACAACAACGGAGGGGCTGAAACGAAAGAACCACTGAGGACAAAGCGTCTATTCGATCTGATGTAAAACACAGTTCAGCACATGAATCGCAACCGCAACTGCAGCTAAACTCATACGACACCTCATCGAAAGGAGACATTTTCACGTGCGCGAGTGGAAATCACGCCCACGTGCAGAACTCAGACGCCCACAGAGCGCCCACAGAAAGCAGCTCATGTGTGGTTGGAAGGAGGGAGGAGTTAATGGAGGGACACGTTTAAATACGAATATTCTGGGGTGGTTTACCCGTCGACACTGGAAATATCGAAAGTTTATCTCGTTTGTCGGCGACTGATAACCGCAAATATCGGCGTAAAACACAGGACCGTGTAGTGGAAATCGTTAACTTTCAATTTTACAAGGTTTTGGCTAAACGAAAAGTTTTTTAACGAGAGCGCTGAGAGAGGCCTAAAAAGCATACAGTACACACAAGGTGATTTGTAATACGGACAGAAAGATTCCAAAGAAGAAGGACCTAATATTTGGAATGAAAAGTTGATTCTAGCAGCTTCTAAGGAGCAAGCAACAACGTGGTAGCATTCAGTCACAGCGTTTACCAGTGGTTTAAGATCCTGTATGAAACGAACGTCGCACAGCCGCAAAATAGATGGAAAAGTTTTACTTCTTATTCGTGGTTTTTCGATCAAGTGAGGCTGGTGGCCAAAATTACAAAATGGACAAATGCTGTTTGTGGTTTGTAAAAATTGATGACAAAAAACCGACAGCCTAAGCATAAGCATGCAAGAATATCAGCCATGATGCGGTCAACTCAATATTGGAGGTTCAAACTCCGTGCCAGCTACAACCGCGAATTAGCTTGGAGCTGCTGGCGGGAAATGGAGGTGTATTGAACAAGTTTGAGAAAGATAAACCAATGCGCGCTGCTAACAATATGAACGTGATGTACCACGTGGCTTCTAATCACGCGCAAGAAGGGTCAGGTGATGCGCGCGCTGCGTTCACGTGACACGCGCTATAGAGGGAACAAAGGGTGTTTTGATCAGTAAATGCTAGGGCATTAATCCTCTGTGTGTAGGATCCTTACACACCAGTTTGACGTTTGTGCGACTACACGATATTGTTGCGAGGCTGGTGCCTGGTGCCTTTCAAACCTTGTGAACGATCCAATGCGTAATGACAATGACATCAATTTCCTTGCCGATCGTGATACTTGATAGTTCTATAGTTCTATAGTTGGATAAAATTTCTGTTTTTACTTTTTAGTACTCGACATTTACGTCTTTTTCTTCTATCAATATCAACCTACCGCTTTTCCGTTTCGCCCTAGGCCCCTCGGTTGCAAGGATGGAATTCCGGATTTTGGCGACAGCAGAAAGTCTTTTGCACTTCAAAGACCCCTCGAGTCTCGACCAAACTTGTTAATACAGGTAAGTGAATTTTAAACTTATTTGATAAATGAAGTTATGATTACATTGATTGGTTCTCAATTAGATTTCAAAAAGTTTGAACTATCTGACAATTCGAACAAATTTACCATTCTAAGCTCTTATCTACTTGCTTCACGAGACATTTAGAGACAATCGATGAAATTTGAAGCCAGTCATCACAGTAACCAAATGTCAAATCTTCAGTACACATAGCGACTTACATTTTTCTCTTCGCACGATTTTTAGATATTTGGTAAAAGACATCTTCTGATAAAACATTTTGTTTTTATCCCTCGACCAAAAAATTCTGTAATCTGTAATGGTTATATTTAATCATCTTACAATAATTATTATATCGCTAAAAATCTACGTCCTCCACGCCTAGATCTGAAGTGTCCAGATTAACCTTGATCTGTTGACTGCTTCCATTTTTGACCACCTCGATTTCTACCCGTTCTGTTACCAAGTGTGTTTTGTCAGTATAATCTGGCGGGAAATCCTCCTCCGCATAATCAGACTTATTCCCTTTGCCATCTTGTGGTTGAGGAGGAGATATGTTGGTTTGTTTAGAGATCACGTCTGCCTTGAGAAGTTGTTCTGAGCTTAAACGTCCCATGTAGTTTATAGTGTAAGTCATGATTGTGACAGCGGAGCCAAATGTCACCACAACTCCTGCGAGTATGAAAAGTCCTGTGTTTCTTAAACCTGAAAATGAGATGTTTTGACACTTGTCAATACTTATCTCGAATTTAAATTTTGAAAGGCGTTGATGTTGTCATCATGGCCCTGAGTTGCAATCAAAAATTATAATATGTTGTGAATTAATATGTTGTTGTGGGTGGGCCGAAGAATCAACCAAGTTACATGATATGTTCGGTACAGATATTTGAACGGAAACGATTTCCACTGGAAGTCATTTCGTATAATTTATGGACATTGGACCGGCACTGTGCCGAGTCGGGTATGATCCGACAACTGCTGCATTGTCTAGATGAGTGCTCTACCAATTGAGCTACCGGCCCTTAATCATGTTTATAGATTTTGGAATAGATAAAATCCCTTGCATGGAATCGTTTAGATACTTATACTGGTGTCTCATTCAAACGTAAACTCCAAATAATGATACCAATTATAATGTTTACAACTAACAACGCCTATTAACTCACTGCTCATTTTCTGGTCGATATTGTCCACCACGGGAATACAGGACGGTACTGTAGAGTTCCACTCCCCGGACTCCAGACAGGTCATGAAGGGAGAGGAAGAGAGATAAGAGAGATAAGGACCCGGACAGCTAAACGTCAGGGTGTAGCCCACGTTTAGGGAGTCTGTTATGTAGGTTGTCGGGGAGATGGTTGAGTTGGCTTCTTCTATCGCTGGACAATTTTCTGGGATGACTGGGAAGGTCTGTTATCAAAGACAAATCGTGGTTGATATTATACAGAACCTCTTTCTTGAAGAAAAATAAAATCTCATATGAGAATGTGAGTAAATCCAAACAACCTACATCACAGTTGGCCCCTTACTTTACTACAACCTATGTCACAGTTGGCTCCTTGCCAGCCCTCCTTACAGGAATTGTTATTATAACAACAACAACAACCTATATCACAGTTGGCTCCTTGCCAGCCCTCCTTACAGATCCTGCTCCCATTCTCCTGGTTACACGTGTATTGTTCAGTTTCTTTACAGTAGGTGCAGTTCGACACATCTGTACTCTGTTCTTCCATCGGTCTTGGGTAGAAGTCAGGAGCGCATTCCAACTAAAGAGTTGAAGTATTTAAGTTCAAGTTTTTAAATTTGTTAAAGTAAGTTGACGTATTAAAGTTCAAGTTTTTAAATTCTCAAGACAAGTTTTTTATCGTCAATTTTGAGCCGAACAGTTATTATGATGAGTGATTCGTTTAACTGGTTATGTTTACATGTAGTATTACTTGCCTCAGAAGTAGCATACCTACTTTATTACTTACAGTAGTAGTTAAGTCTATGGAAGAGTGCCCCAATTCATCTGTAACATTAACCGTCTCTGGTCCCCAAGTGTCGAACCATCGTTGATGAGAAAGTCTAGCTACTCTTTTAACGTCTCCATCGGCTTGAACATGCCACAGATGCAGCACAAAGGCAACTGAGGGGATACCCTGAATTGTTGTAGATTCAGTAACTATCAATAATTCGTATTTCGTAATTGTAACATGTGGAAGTTTGGTTACTGTTGTAACCAATCATTAAACCAACCGATGTTACAGTCTGGTAACCAGTCAATAAACTAACCACTGTTACAGTCTGGTAACCAGTCACTAAACTAACCACTGTTACAGTCTGGTAACCAGTCACTAAACTAACCACTGTTACAGTCTGGTATTATGGTAACCAGTCACTAAACTAACCACTGTGACCGTTTGTTCCTCCTCTGTCCCAGGGAAGGGGTTGGGTTTTTCTATCCCCTCGTAATCTGTGATTGTGTCAGAGAAGGTTATCTCAGTCACCTCTCGGGCAGCTAACTTGATTCTGGGACAGTTAAATGTCAGGATTATTTTGTAGTAGACACAACATTGAAACCTCCGTACAAAGTGGTAGCTCTCCGGACTTTGTTTTTAGTAAACACCAAACATATCACTTAGCTACTTTTATTCTACATCATATATCATGAAAAGATCATAACCATATCTATTCAAGAAGAGTATAAAACTAAGCAAAATTAACACTGATAAAAACTCAGTTTACTTACGCATAACTCACTGGAGCCATCAACCTCACTATAAACTCAATATTACAAGGAGATGCATCCTCGTTGCAGAACCTGTCATCTCGATCCATGCGATTGTCCGTGTTGTAGTACCTGTTTAACCGTACTGTAACCAGAGTGTTGCTGAATACACAGGGGAGTAGAACAAGTAGAAGCAGAAGGTGAAGGAGGAGGCTGGGTGAGGTTAGAGGAAGTTTAGTCCTCAGTGGGAGAACCCTCATTGAGGTATATTGAGGTTGAAGTCGATTTAGACCAACACTCAGAGCAACACTCTGCAACAGTAGAGGTTTCTATGGAGATAAGATAGGGCATGCATAACAAGGGCCACAAATCATGGTTTAGAAATGGAGCAAAGTGCTGATAAACCACGGGGTCCTTAGTCAGTAAGTAGTTCTATAAAGGAATCAGACAACAATGAACGGCATAGAGGGAGAGCTGGTTACTGACATGTTGTATGTTAAGGTAACAGTCATTCCGATAATATTTTTAGAGGAAATAAATTGAGTTTAGGGGCTATTTAGAGATAGTGAGGTTCACCAGGTGGCTCTTCTCTCATTTCTTGTTGAGGTCTTCGCGTGGGCGTAATGAGGAATTTTATGATAGATCCTAAAGGTCTATTTGAGATGCTTATGCCCTTATAATTTTTATAATTTTGGCGTCGAAATCGATCTGTAAAAACAGTACACTGAAACTTGTAACGGGACTGAAAACAAACCCCGGTGGCTTATACCGACAAATGATCTTTTAATAACTCATTTTAGCCACTCAGGTCAGACTTTCTATTTATGTGATTGGAAAGTAGAAAAGTAGAAACAGCTTCAAGATTGAATTTTGAGAGAAATTTAATTGAACACATCACTTTTACGTCTAAAGTAATCTTCCATTGTAGCTATGATACTTCTAGAACCTAGAAACTACTCTAAAAATACAGAATACAAATCAAGTTAATATAGATATTTTCTAAATCTATTGCTAAGACTACCTACCTAAAATTTAAAATAAAAATCATCCAGAAAATGCTAAAAATCATAGTCAAATTCGTCACAAACAAATCCCTGATTGACGTAAGCCGCTGAATTAAGATCTCTCTCAGCCTCAACTGGTGAGACATTCAACCCTCTCTCTACTTGTCCGATACCCGCACTTTTAACTGTACCCTTCCCCCCATTCCCGTTAAGCTTTCCTCTGGGTGATACCCTCGTTTTCTTCTTCTGTCTCTGGTGTACAAAGCAGTAGACTGAGATGAAGGTGGAGAATGCAAGGAGGGTGATTCCCGCCACTATGAGAGCTCCCTGCCCTAATGTCTGAGACAGGCTTTCTTCTATACGCTCTGCCTCGGTCTCGCCTGGGTAATTTTGTGAACATTTTATTTATCGGAAGATTTTTAAGTATGATAATTTCATGAAACAAAACAAGGATCAGATTCGGCGAAAGTTTCCAAGAATGTTCTTATTTTACCCGAAGCAATGCAGTCAATGAGATGTCTGGGTCCCTCCTCAACTAAGTTTCCCGACCCATCAGCCCACTCTCCGCTCTCTGTACAAGTCAACCCCTGATAGAACTCTATCAGCACGTAACCTTGGTTACAGTTAGCTCTCACTGTGGAGCCTGTGCTAGGTTCTCCGCAAGCGTTTCGCGAGCTGTAACTGAGGGTTCCTTCTGTTGGATCTCGTAGTTTGGAACACCCAGCACAGACCTGGTCAGCTGTGGAGGTTTGGGGTTAGGGTTAAGTTGAAGTTCAGGTTTGAATTCTTGGTATTTTCGGAATACATGATTTCATGAAAAAAATGTCAAAATGAAACAAAATACAATTATCAGTGACCTAAAGTGACTTATTGAAAAAGTTCCGGTCCATGACGCATTTATGTCTAGCTTGAGTACTTCACAAAGAAGCCCCTTATCACACCTAACATACATAACCTGATTATTAGATATGTACACCTGATTGTTTAGACCCACCTTGTTGACAGGAGGGAAGGTGAGGCTGCCAAGCACCTCCTTCTTGACATGTCACATCCAGATAAGTAGTTGTGGTGGAGTTGTCTGCCTGCAACAGTACGTAACCTGGGGTGGCCATGAGCTTCAGTTTCTTGTAGTGATCTCATCTCTCAGAAAAGGCAAACCAAAACATGCAAAAAGTATCTTTGCATTATTGTTTCTCTTGGAATTCTAATTTAGAAAACATCCAGAAATGTACAAAAAACACAAAAATTCCAAATAAGTACAGTTAAGTACAAAAAAATACCAAATGAGTACAATAATGATAAAAAGAAAAAAATACAAAAAAAGCACAATGTATTACAAGTACAATAATGAAAAAAAGAAAAAAAAATACAAAAAAGTACAAAGTGTTACAAGATTACGGTGCTAACCTGCTTCACAAGTCAGTCTGACAACTTGTCCGGGTCCTAGAGCTGTGTTAGCTGTTGTATTGGTCAGGAGGTGGGGAGAGTTTATTGCTGAGCAACCTGGGGAGTAGAGGTGCAAAGGGAAATCTAGATCTACTCTTTCACTGACGAGTTTCTTGTTCTACATGTACAGCTAAAGCGGAACTTGTTAAGTTGTTGAACAGTCATCAATAATTCAATAGATAATGTCAAGTGTTTGAAGATGTGGAACTAGCATGTATAAGAGAACGGATACTGCTGATAGGTTGGAGACAAAAACCACCGAACCATATTTGAGTAACACTCATAAACACTAAATATATATTACCCTGAATCTCTCCACAAATATTATCGAAATCGTTAAAACTCCAGTTCCCAGTATCAAGACATGTGATAACATTACTCTGGAGGCTAGAGTTTAGTTCAAACCCATCATCGCACTCTACAGTTACAGTGTCGTGTACATAGTATGTAGTTTGTAGGGTACTTGTTACACTTCCAGATGTTATGTTCAATGTAGAGCTGCACTTCACTTCTGCGGGAGTTTTAGTCTTTAATAAAGTTCAGGTTTTGTTAAAGGTTTTAATAAAGTTCAGGTTTTTAACTTACGTTCTTTGTTTTTGGAAATTTAATAATCAAACGAGCACAAACAATTTGTTTGATATTTTCCCTCTTCTTCTCTTAAGAAATTGCAACAAAGCATGCAACCAAATCTATAAATCACGACAAAACAATTGTGAAAAGTTTACTAACTTTCTGTACAAATATTATCGAAATCGTCAAAACTCCAGTCTCCAGTATCAAGACATGTGATAACATTACTCTGGAGGCTAGAGTTTAGTTCAAACCCATCATCGCACTCTACAGTTACAGTGTCGTCTACTTTGTATGTTTGTAACACAGTGCTGGTTACATGCCCGCCAGTTATAGACAGATCTGATGTACACGTTTCTGGAAATTACACGTTGTTAATTACACTTGATTCTTACATTCTCCTTTTTAGGGAGCTAACATAGAATGCAACCAGTCTTACTGATTCTGTAGCTTGGATGTCATCGCATTTAGTGAGTGTTTTACTAGATGGGTCATTGTAAACCCTACTTCATGGGGGTGCTTTCAAAGATTGGGTTTTTTACTGTTAGTGAAAAAACCCAAGAGGGGGCTGGGTTAAACCCCCTCTAAGTTCTAAACTTACTAGTAAGACAGTCGTCTCCAGTCCAACCTTCCATGCACACTTTACCCCCTGTTACTGGATCACATGTGTAGTGTCCTAGATTGTCGTCACGTGATGTACAGAACACACTACAGTCGAAGTAATAGTTCTCTTCACAGATCACCTACCAGGTATTGGTAACTATTGGTTACTATTGGTATCTATAGGTTACTATTGGTTACTATAGCGATTACTATCGGTAACTATTTTTAACTACAGTCGAAGTAATAGTTCTCTTCACAGATCACCTAGTGCAGGTATTGGTTACTATTGGTTACTATTGGTTACTATAGGTTACTATTGGTTGCGATATTTGCTACAATTGGTTGCTATAGGTTACTATTGGTAACAATCGGATAATGTTGGTTACTGTTTTTAGTTTCCGTAACTATTGGTAGCTGGAGCTTACTGCTGGTTAGTATGAAAGCTGGAAAATAAAATTGATTAAGGCGTTTTCTATATCATCCAACCTTATAACTAAGTGTCATGGTGAAAGCATTATCAGTTAAACTTCTGTTGTAGATAACTCCGGTTGTTACACTCTCTGTAAGATCTAGTCGGGCCATCTTTACTTTCCGATAGTTTGAGTAGTCGTCAACTTGAATACTCACTCCGAACTGCTCCAGCTTTTTCTGAGGTGATCAAATATGATCAGAATAAAATGTAAGAAAATTATGTTTAAATCTTTAAAAAAAGTCATATACTATTTAGTACAAAAGACTTATTGTTATATGTGTAGATTTTCAATCATCCTACAAATTTGGTGTAATTATATCAGTTTAGAAAGAAGTTTCTATTCCTCTAGCTGAAATTTTTCTCCTCACTAAAGAACAACCTGCCTCGCTAAAGTGCAACCTGCCTCACTAAAGTGCAACCTGCTAAATTCTGTACCTGAGCCGGACAAGAAACAGTGACAGGGTTATCAAACTCGGTTCCAGCTCCGTCGTTAAGTGCTCCGGCTCCGGTTTGAGGCAGGGTTTTATTTCCTTCAAGTTCTATGTAATCTGTTTTATAGCTGAAAAAATTATAGTTTTACAAGCTAGGCTATTAGACTTAATTCACATATTGACGTTGCTGACGGATATGGAATTTGATGCGCATTGGCGCTATTTAGTTCTACAAAATCTTTTAAGACCTTAATAAAATGTCGGAATTTTGTTTCGGGGACCACTAAAAGTTTCAAAATCCTGATAAATATAAATGCAATTAAACTCGATAAGTGGGTAACTTCTTTTCATCCTTCAAAAACTTACGTGTGAGTGTCCGGCTCGTTGAAAGTAACTTTCACTTTGAGGTTACACTTATTATTTCTGCATGTACTATTGTCAAATAGTATACTGCCAGGGTTGGAGATTGTTTGAAACACCACCACTACTTGTCCAAGACTAGATATCTGAGGAGGAAACTTGCTAGTATTTTTTTCTCCAGTAAAGTCCTCTAGAGTATTCTGATATTTTGTAGTGATAGAATATACGATAAGAAACAATCTATACGGCTTCCCATAGTTCTGTAAAGAAGAGGGTTGTGTGGACTCATTTTTAATTGTTTAAATAAATCATCAATCCACATTAAAATCAAAATTCTCCTTTGAACATTACAGAAATCCGATCAAATGAAATAAAATTCGATTTACCGGAGAAATGAGGCTAAGAGTTAGAAGTAAAGGGAACGTTACAAGTGAAACTGAGGACTTTTTTGCCATCATGGTTAGTGGTCACCTCATTTAGAATTCTTTGAAATCACGAACAGGGCGTGGCTATACATTTAAAAACCTTTCAGTAAAAAGATAAAAATCTAATCCAACACAAAAGTTAAACAGCAGTAAAACTTCATGTGCCAAGAAATGAAATACAGGGTCTCCCGAAAACTACGTCATCAAATACAAGATAGGCGTGTTGACCCGTACTACTGGACGTCTAGTGGGGCAATTGACCGGCAAACTTCGTTATCTGATAATCGTTATCGGGCCAGCTGCTAGCTAGCTCTTCTCATGTTGTCAGCTGCTCGAGCCTCGAGGGCTGGGTCAGCTGCTACTAGTGTAGTCTCCCTAGTAGACCATGATAGAAGTGTCCAAGTCAGAACTAGTGCTGTCAGAATTGACAATTACTTTTGTGACACCTGTTTGTTGGCTGCGGTTCTGTATGTATATACCTAGATATATATCTAGATATATATCTAGATATATCTAGATATATATCTAGATATATCTAGAATCGTGAGCACGTGGTGTTTTATGCGGATCTTCAGTATAAGTTAAATGTAGGTAACTGCAATCGACAATGGTATCATGGGATTAATGTTTATTTGGTTATAAGTCAGCCAGTCAAGTGGTTTGCTGCATATTTGAACGTGTCGAAGTTTGCTTATGGTAAAATGGGCATTTAATTTCTACCAGTAAGAGGAATAAAAAGAGGTATTAGTACAGAAATAAGTTATAGCCTTCAAAATAATGGATGTGATCAATAATAAGTGACACACACTTCCAGAGTTTAAAACCGAGACTGATTAGGAAAGATTCTAGATCTAAGAAAAATGGCGGTCTGGTAACTGAATTTAATGCCCTTATTTCTAGTCCAGTAGTTCATACTTTCTCGGTTATCAACGCTTACAATAAACAGCACTGAAATGCAATTTTAACAAAATATGTCCGTTAAAGCAAATGAAACCATTAAATTTTTACGTTTTCTGAAAACGTGATCGTGCTTTTTGCATTTAATTAAACTCTGGCGGCCTCCCCCTCATGCGCAATCTAATTCGTTTTCTTTCCTCGGTAACAGAAGAGGCACTTAAAAAATCCAAAGTTAAAACAAAGACTAGCCACCTCAAAAAGGGCAATAGAGTTCTAAGGTGTCGTAGTTCGTGGCTAAAGCCAACATGGTAATGAAATGATAGTTCCAGCTGGGAAAGTCGCCTCCGCCGAGTAACTAACCTAATTTAATTTGTAAAATCAGTGAGGTGATTCGAGCAGGAAATTAGAGTGTTTTCTCTGAAAGTTTCATTTCAATCAGTACAAAATTTCTCCATTTGGGTTCGTCTTTTTCCTTGCCGTCCATGGAATTAAACGAATATACAATGAATGAATTATATGAGATTGCTCAAATTTTGAGTTTCAGAATGATAGGGTTTAAAATTGCTGAAATTATTATTCAAACGCTTCGTATTATAGGAAGCAGGCAATAAAATTGCGACAAAATTTCTTTTCGATAGTATTGAGTAATTAAAACAATTGATCATCCAGAAAGCATTAAAATGCGCAATTACATTTAAGATTTTTGAGGCGCTAAATTTCATCGATTTTCATTTACAGGACCACCAAATTCCACAGTCCATAGAATCAAGTGTCAAACCCTGCAGAAGTCTAATGGACAGCAGGAATGTAAGCATATAAACTGGTCACTATAGATTTAGCTAGTCTAGTCAATGAAAAATCCAAATAAAGGTTAGCACTCGGCAATTTGCCATGAAAATTACAGTCTTCGCATTCATTTTTTACTCCAAATTTGCAAGATTGACAACTTTTCCTTTTCCGCTATCAAAGCAGGCATCAAAAGCTTTCTTAATAACCTCCTTGGTATCCTTCATGTATTTCCGTCTCACTCTGGTTACACACAGAGGTAAAGAGCCGTCTTTGTCACATGCCTTCTTGCCGAACTGCCCATATAAAGGCCAGAACTGGAAAGTAGGGTATGTCACTGTGTTTATCTTGACTGTGGTTCTTCTAAAGCGGGTTGTTCTGTCCGGGCAATCCAGCCCCATATCCACCGGAACGTAGGTGTTTGTTATTGTGAAGCGATCCACTGTTCCATAGACCAAGGCTGCTCCTGGGGTGTTATATGCGATGCTCACTTCTTCGTTTCCGTTGTTAAAACTCTTAAAGTTGGTGGATGTGATGGAGCGTACACCTCCGTATCCCAGAGTCACTCCAGCTGTGAATCTTGTACGAGATCCAAGGAATTTAGCTGATGCCTCCACTGTTACCAATGTTGTCGCACTCCAGTTGATCTCGTCTGTACTCTGTCCAAGGAAGCTCAATCGTTGTGCTTTCCTTCACGGAATCTCCGCTGGAGAGGGTGAGAGTTTGAGGAGAGGGTCCGGAACAAGAGCCACCGACCTGGGAGCCTATAATCTCAGTTCCTGCAAAAGTTGGTTTCACTTGTCCGTCGTCGATAACTTTTATCTTCGAAAGCTTGCAGGTCATTTTGTAAGTTGAACAGAGTGGTCTCATCGAAGAGGCATGATCGTTATGCCTTAGATTATTGCTTTGACCCTCCCAGATCATTTCTCTTTTTCCTTCAAAATCGAAATGCTGATAAATCTCCCAGTCCCCCTTCACAGCGTAAACAGAACTAATCTTGTCGTTCCAATAATCCCCCACATTGTTACAGTCTGTCAGAAACTCCCTCATTTCACCCTGTAAGTCGTTGTGCTCGTACACTCTTAGTTTCTCTGTGTCCGGGTTCCTATAGTACACACAAGTAGGCCTTGCGGAGGAGTATCGGTCATTGTGATCCACGTTGAGAGACTGTCCGTCTGGAACCACCATCCTATCCCCCTCGTAGTTAACATGCGTATACAGCTCCCATGACTCCCCAGAAGCTCGGACACTCGACACAACGTCGTTCCAGCGGCCGATCATTGCTCTAAAGTCGCTATGTCCTCCGTAGAGTGTTTTGGAATCTCCCGAGTGGTCAGAATGCTCCCACATGATCAGATAACCCACAGAGCTTGCGATTGCCGTTATAAAAACCAACGAATACAACATTCTGAGTTTTGAAAGATGAAAAACATTTATTTTAAATGGTTTGATTTAAGACACTTATTTATAAAGAGCCTCCGTTTTGCCCGTGTCCCGTTGAAATAAAAAAGGGTTAACGGATATAGACAAAGCGGGTAAAAAGGACGCCAAACCGGCGAAAATTTAAAAACCTGAAAACTTTACGCAGAAATACAGAAATATCACACAGACACAGACACAAGTATAATTGGACAAACCCGAATTTAGAACAGGCAAATTGGACATAAAAACTGACAAAAAGGACCCTATATCGCACAAAAAGGACATAAAAGTGATCAGAAAAACAGACGTCAAATTGCATAAACTTACCCTAAAAAGATTTATCCAAATTTTCATTATGCGCGTCTAAAATTTCTTTGGAATACAAAGGTCGGCACGTTGCTGGGCTTAAAATGAAATGAGCGCATGAAACGCACGATGAAGTCCGCGACAGTATAAGTTATCAACCTACAACATCAAATTCAATCAGACACAAAATTTATGTTTAAATACTATAACAGGCAACGGATGCTGCTACATTATTCCTGATGCTATAGTCTATACTCAGGTTTTTGTCTCCCTGCTGATGATGCTATATACTTATAGTCTATATGATATATAGTCTATATATAGTATATATAGTAGTATATATACTATATAGTCTATATGATGCTATATAGTCTATACGCATGTTTCAGATTGTGTACAGCCAGCAATTGGTATTTTTGTCCTACCCTTCAGTCTTTAAATTGTAACACAAAGTCCACCAGGCAAAGTTACCGGGCACTACCGCGGGAACACATGACACTGGGAGTCCAACCGAAGTACCACTGCAAGGTGAACGAGAGACTTCGCTGCAGAGTGCACTTGCAGAGGTAACTATACATTCGTACATTGTATAGTATACAACCCCTAAAGCTAAAATCTACCCAAGAAGTTGATTTGTTTTATAAACTTCAAAATAAAAAGCATTTTATAAGATAAAAAATACTTCTTTAAAAGTATAAAAGTGTAATAGTCTGAGACAGACAGCGAATGAAACATGCGATTCTACATGAACTATATCGTATCTTTAAAATTGTTTAAAGAATAAACAGACAAAATATAAAAAATTGATCGTGTCCAATGCAACTAAATTAAATCTAAACGTCCTAAATCTATATTTTTTGTAAATCTAAAACTCGTAATCAAAGTTGTCGTCTGCAGCATATCCGTGGTTATCAAAAGTAGCTACTGAGATCTGTCCGGGTGAAACCGTCAAATTTGCTGTACTTTGTCTGGTTCCAGTCTGACTGGTCGACAAGTTTCCTATCCCAACACTCTTCAGTTTCTTCCTGTCTTGTGAATCCTCCTCAGGGATATAGCTCTTTCTTCTTGGAAAAACTTTCCTTGTGTTTTTCTTGTCTCGTCTGCGGTAGAGGAGATAGTAGAGGAGGCAGATGAAGAAGAAGCTGAAGATAGTGCCACCACCGACAACCAGGGCGCTTTGTGCTAGTCGCTTCTTTAGGGCTTCCTCACTGATGTTCGTGTCAGCGTCCCCTGGAATTGAGCTTTGAGTTAACATCTTGCAATCTACCTGCCCGTTCTTGTATGATATATATCAGTGATAGTTAACTCGAAAAAACTGGCGACAGATGGCTTGAACCCACGACCTCTTGGTTGACGTCCAATTGCTCTACCTACTGAGCTACCTACCTAAATCAAGTTTAAGATAATAAGATAGATCAAGTGTCACTGTCAACATCTTTTATGTAAATATATTTAGTTCACATCGATTTTCAATCTTACTGGATGTCAGCTGATTAATCAATTTTAAATTTTATTGCGGCAGGTTATTCAGTGACTGGCACCCTTAAATAAAGCTACCCGGAATTGCCCATGGCAAAGATGCCCCGAAAGATGGTCACGAAAACTGCATCAATAACTTTACCCGAGGCAATGCAGTCTATAAAGTGTTTCTCCTTCTCTACAACTACGTCTCCAGTTGAGTTTACCCACATTTTCTTCTCACCACATTTTAGTCCAGAGTACCTGCAGACAGATTGATTATAAAGTAACACATGAGGAATTACATATATTCATATATATTCATAATAATGATAAACTTATAGAATTGTGGAATATACTCTTACTTTTGTAAGAAATTAAGTAAAAAAGGCTGGGATTTTTCATGGCGCAGGTCGTTGATAAAGTCAAATATTTATGAACCTTTCTTTGGCGCTGATAAATATCTATAAACCTTATGTAATATGTTGGGTAAGAGCTCTGTAAAACCTATACCTGATAAACGGAATGTAGTGTGGAAAACACGTGACAGACACAGTGGAGTTCAACATGGCGTTCTGGCAGTAGTTCAGTGATGTGTATGTCAACTTTCCGTGTTTGGGCTCCCTCAGACGACTGCAGCCCCCACATCCACCTGATTTGATTGGGGTTCGATAAAGGGGCAAATGATTTAGCTAAGATGATAATTTTTGAAGATAAGAATGATTTTTTGAAGAAAATAAGATGCTCTTGATTGTTGGTATTGGTATAGCATTTTATTTCTAACAGACACAGAAACTTTATGCTCCGAATTTATATTTATCGATTTAGTCTAATTTGTGCGGTGGAAATGTAGACGCCAGTTTGGCGAGATAGATTGTGGTAAAAGTTCAAAAGCACGATAAAAATTGAGACTGAAGTCTGAATGGCGAATATTATTCTTTAAACTTTGAATGAATGTGTATTTGAACAAAATGGCAGTCTATTGATTCTAACTTTGATCCTAAAAATGGTTAGAATAGGTTTACGGCCAAATTTCGGTTTTCTGAGAATCTTAAATTAAATTCATGGAAAACGGTGTGGTTGGATTTTGCTGATAGCGCAGTTAAGAATTTAAATTTTGGTTAAATAAGGTTCTACGAATCTACCTGCAGTATAGCTAAAAGCCTTATAACGTCTATTTTTCAAAGATGGGTTGTACCCAATCAAAAGTATATTATTTTCTATAAATCAATATGATTTAACAACAACGACGACAAATTTACATGTCCGATTTCTTAGGAACATTTCAGAGTGAAGTCCTACTGAGACCTCTTGTCACGCCTATATCAACACTAATCTGATAATTTGGCCAAATTAAGTATACTTGTGATACGTATTATAGGAAAGTTAAGGTTGGACTTGTCATTCCGAAATTGGATACATCGGATATCTTGGTACCTGAGCTGAAGCATGATAACGGCACGTGCCGACTTGGTATCAAGTCAGCATGAGCTTCCAGTTTTTTATATACAGTGAGCGGGTGATATGACGATATGACGCTATTCTATGTGGGAATTGGGATAGAATTTATCTAGATTTTAAAGTTATTAGATCGAATTTTGGTGTTATTACGATCAGGATCCTTAAAGAATATAAAGATTGGATGGCTGATGAATTGACCTATAGTTCCAAAGTTGATCTCTCACATTCTGTGCATGTGGTTTGAAATGAAACTTATCGATGTAGAGTGAGCAAGTCATCTGATGGTCGTTTAAAACGAATGATATTCGAGTGCGAGTGCGAGTCTTGGTTTGGAATAACGTCATAATATTTATCGCTGATATTTTGTGGTGTGATTTTTAACTTGAAGATTACGTCGATGTTTTATTTTATGATGTTTTTACTGATTTTCATTATTCCGATTTTTGATAACAATTTAAATTTCAATATTAAATTTGCCGACAGTCAAACACTATCAATTAGAACAACTTCACGCCTTTACAGTTATCTAATAATTCAATAAAAACTACTCACTCCTAGTACAAATCTTGGTGAAGTTGTTGAAGCTCCATTGACCGCTCGCCTCACAAACAAGAACGTTGCTCTTTAGGTGAGGATTCAGCTGATAATCTTCGAAACACTCTATCTCAATTGTGTCGTTCTCCCTGTAGATTGTTTGCGGAGGGCTAACTATTCTCCCTCCAGTGACGTCAGTGTCCGAGGAGCAGATTCCTGGTTGTATGATAACCAAATAACCAAAAATTTTTATTTTCAAATTAGTATCAACTTCAAAGAATTGATAAAACCGTTTCCATTGTGAAAAATCCAGCCTAGTAATTATTTCAATAATTTGTTCTCTTTCTTGGTTATTGGGAAGAGCATTGGACAATGTATTATGGGCTGCCAGAAAAATATTATTCTACTTACTAGTAAGACAGTCGTCTCCAGTCCAACCTTCCATACACACCTTACCCCCTGTCACTGGATCACATGTGTAGTGTCCCATCTGACTGTCATCCTTTTGTACACAGAACACACTACAGTCGTAATAGTAGTTCTCTTCACAGATCACCTACCAGGTATTGGTTACTATTGGTTACTATTGGTTTTACTTTTGGTTACTATACTGATTACTATCGGTAACTATTGTTAACTAAAGTCGTAGTAGAAGTTCTCCTCCCAGATCACTTAGCAGAGTAGCAGGTTGATTACCTATTTAGTCGGCATCTGTCACAAAAGAAGTGGAAGGGTTTTCCTTCTCACATATTTCAATTTGGGCTAGAATGTGCTATTAAAGGGGACAACATTTAGGACATAATTACCAAAATGCTGTAATACTTATATCATATGAAGTAATAAACAACATGTCTACTTTCTTTCTACCTTATAACTTAACGTGAGAGACACTGAATGCTGAGTTAAAGTTCGGTTGTATAAAAATCCTGTGGTGACATTTTCCGTGAGCTCCAGTGTTGCCATCTCTTGTTTACGATAGTTGGAATAATCATGTATTTCTATTCTGACGCTGAACTGCTTTAGTTTTCCCTGAAGTTTGATTTTTCAGGAAACTTTAGGCATATTCAATAGGAAACTTCTAACCTTTTCACTGTCCTACGATGCCATTAAACGTTTAAAGTACTGAGCAAAAGTAAAATAACTTGGCAAAATTTTAAGTTGCCAGCAAACAGTTAAATTCATTACCTTGGCTGGTGCAGTTACGTTTATTGGGTTATCAAACTCGGTTCCTGCCCCATCGTTAAGAGCTCCTTTTCCAGTTTGAGGTAATTCTAGAGAGTCTTCAAGGTCAATGTATTTTGTTTTGTACCTGAAGTTTGAGGTAATTCTAGAGAGTCTTCAAGGTCTATATACTTTGTTTTGTACCTGAAGTTTGAGGTAAATCTAGAGAGTCTTCAAGTTCTATATATTTTGTTTTGTATCTGCAGGGTGCAGCATGGGTTAATTTTTCACTCGGGTACTACTAATTTCGTTCCGTTGGAACTTGTGATCATAAAGAATCAAATATAAAGGACGCGTCAGTCTAGAGAACTTACACTTTAGGGCTTGGTACTGGTTGAGTAAAAGTTACTTGTATCTTCAGTCTACATTGTCCATTTCTACAAGTTGTTGTACCATCCGCTAATGTCCCATTAGTAGTTGACAAAGTTTTGAAAACAGCTTCTACTTGTCCAACACTGTTAGCCTGGAAAATTGTATTCCTCATTCTGAATTCTTGTAGTCTTTTGATAAGAAGAAAACAGGTATAATACATCTAGAATATTGCAGCACATTGCGTTATATGTTGTACATATCTTATAACCCTAGTACCCATATGAAAGTTGCAAACAATACCCTCTTTCGAGTTCCATTCCATACCTGAATTACGAGGTTGAGAAGGATTATAAGAAAGAAATGATTAAACTGCAGTAGCGCTTCTGAGCTTCTGTTCGTCATGACAATTTTCTGTAGCTTAAGTAACCCATCTTCCGACTAGGAAAAAATTATAAAAAAGACTGGCCGAATGAAAACACGCTGGAAATCTTCAATTTGAACGTATGCTCAACTTCATATTACCACCTCCGTCCAAGCCATAGCACGAAATTGTGTGAACTGCATATCAATGAAAATTTGAAATGAAAAGCTTTTTAGTATTAGCAAACAGTAGAAATAAAAGCTTTTAGTATTAGCAAACAGTTGAAATAAAAGTTTTTAGTATTAGCAAACAGTAAAAATAAAAGCTTTTAGTATTAGCAAACAGTAGAAATAAAAGCTTTTAGTATTAGCAAACAGTAGAAATAAAGCTTTAATTGTATTAGCAAACAGTAGAAATGAAGCTTTAAGTACTAGCAAACAGTAGAAATAAAAGCGTTTAGTATTAGCAAACAGAAGAAATAAAAGCGTTAAGTATTAGCAAACAGTATAAATAAAGCCCCAAACAAATGGAAGAAACAGTAAAAAGGTGACCTAAACCGTATGTATATTGTGATGGGCTGCTGATCGAGAATCCAGTTTATAATTACAGAGAAAATCACCACTTATTCAAAACTCTAATTTAATGCCGTAAAGGTTCGAATAAAATCCTGATAAGTACTCATCCACTTAGTTGTGGAACGATTAAATCGTAAAGGTGCCGATGACGCACAATATCTTGAAATTTTAGGGACTTAAGTTTTGGAGTGTTATTGCGACTGGAAGATTGTTAGGGCTGGGTGACACTTTGAGCCAGGGTTAAACGACATTCTTCATGAATTAAACGATACCGACCGGAAATTTATTGGCAACTGTGAAAATTAGTCGATCGCAGAAATGAATTCTCAGAAATCACGATCTTTATTCATTATTTAGATCAATTAAGTTGAAAGTATGACTCAAAGTCAAAGGTTGTTTTCGAGATTTAAGTTGGTAAAATTCGAACTTGGATAATCATAGCTTACGATCACCAAGTTTTGCAAACTAAAACTTTGATTCTAACGAGGAACTGCCGACTGAGGAAAATTATATCGATCGATCGAAACTGGGCTGTAACTGTGTCTACAAACCCTGAAATTACCATCATTTTCCGAGACGTGGATTTTCGTCGCCGTTTTCGATTATTATCCGAAATTTGAGATCTTCTTCGAGTGCAAATTTAAAACATCAGAGAGAAAAACAAACAAATTTACGATTAATTTTAGGAAATTCCCCGCGTCAGCCACAAATTTGACTCGCAGAATGTCGAGAAGATAAGAAAAATTGAGTGTCTAGGAACGGGAAAGTGTTTTGTTAGCTCATTTCTTAATCTGGGTACTGTTTTATTCAGGTTAACATGATGACATAGATAAGAATACCATTAATTAATAATTTTGATCGGTGCATTATTGATAATTTCGTGCAATCAATTTATTTTACTTCACTAGAAAATATAAACTAGTAGCGAAAGTCGTTAACACAAATTTCAATCACAAGTCAGAACATTGGCTGACAACAATATTACAATGGCACAATATAACGCTCCAACAATTGAAATTGCAGGACTGTTTTTACTAAAGATCTTATGACTCCAATACGAGGGCAGCCTCTATCTTTCATCATTGCCGCTTTACGGGAATCACAGCTTAGTGACCCACCAATCCAAAGGATTTTTGTTCATAAAGCGTTAGGATGCATTTTCTCACCTTAAAGACTGAAGCGTAAATTAATCATAATCAAACAGCATAATAAATGCGTGGGAACTGGTCTAGTTTCCTTTCCGCTGGAAAAAAACTGAAGTTCTCAGAAATCAACAAACACCAAACCAGCAACACGCCTGCAATGAAGAATAAGACGTGTACAATCAACTTGAGCTGTGTAAGTATGAAGCAGTGCCGTAATGTCACCAGAACCAGTACCCTGAAATTTATTATCTCACATTCGACCATTGTGTGTCGAGTAGATGACATGGTGAGGCCGGGGGAGATTTACACTGCGGTACGCTTTACAGAGGGGAGACTGGAAGTGAGACTTAGAGCGTAAGTGTAAACTGTGATATCTTAGCTTACTGAAGTGATTGAATAATGAAAACATAAATCGGGGGAAATCATCGGTATTGGAATTGCAACTTATTTTATGACAGGTATACTTTAGCACTGATTTCTTGAGTCACGGGAATTTATAGATAAAAGTCAATATTGTAAAAATAAATTGTAAGTAAAACATGCGGAAACCAGGCGTTTTGTTTTTTGTGATTCGGAAATCGATCACCTGTGAATATATTTGCACACGGCCTAGATTTAAAAGAATATTTTATATAATTTTAAAATATGTAGATGTATCAAGTTTTGAATGTAACAAGTGGTAATTTGGAATTATGCTGACCTCTCAGAAATCGTTGCAGTTTCCATTATCATGGTGATAATAGTACTTAATGATAAGTATAAAAGTAGTGCTGCAAGTTGCAGTTGTTCTAAAACGTCATCTAAAGTCAAACTACTATACGAAGCTAAACTACTATACGAAGTTAAACTACTATACGAAGCAATTGTTCTAAAACGTCAGCTAAAGTTAAACTACTATACGAATGCCTACTCGTTGCAACAACAATATTAATTATATTGTCTACAACTACAAGGAAATATTCTAACTTTGTTATCAAAGTTTCAACTAAATCCAGTCTCTCTGGTATTCGTTAAATGACATATTACTATTGGCTTTTGCCATTAGATATAGGTTAATAAGATCAATAGGATATTAAAGTTTCTATATAAAGTTTCTTAGCAGTAAATCAGCAAACAGTCAGTTGAAGAAGAATTGAACTAACACTAACTATATCTTAATGCACGAAAATTCTGGTTTGAACGTGGTTATATATCTATATTAACTGTGTCACCAAGGCTTGAAGCATCTGCTTCATAATCTGCAACAATTGCTAAAAATAAATAATCATTTTTTCCCGACTAAAATAATTTTGCCTACAGGTCAGTCATTGGTAATTTCCTAATTAAAATCAATTCATCGCGAGTCCATCCGTAGAAAATTACAAGAACAGCGTATTTTAACTCTGCACGTTAAATCCAACTGCACGTGCAAGATTCAAGATTAATACCTACAATTTCCTGCTGTGGAGAAGTTTGCTCTTTAAATATTCAAATAATTTGATAAAATATTCAAATATCCAAATATTCAAATATCCAATAAAAGGCATCACGATAGTTTACCCAGTTACAGGAAAAAGAACGATTGGCGAAGACTCAAAATTCGATTTCCACCATCCAAAATAACCTGAAGTAATGTCCTCTCCCAGCCATAAGTACATTAAATGGTTTTACAATAGTTTGTTAATGAGATTACTCTGTTACCTGGCACCTCTGGGACCTTGTTTGAATATTCCTTAATTGTTAGTTATATGTGTGGGTAATATTCATTTCAGCGTTACCTTCATGAACATGTGCCCGTGATTTGTAATTATTGGACTTCTCTGCAGAATTAGTCTCATTTGACTTCATCATTAATTATATATATAGCTTCTTGAGGAATTGTGGCTGTGGTTGGGTTGGTAGTACCATTTCTAGATTTCTGAAAAGTGCAAGTTTTTCTTATTAAACAAAAAGGTATTTGGGCGGTAGATTGGGTTGTCGAGTCGTAATTGAACTAAAAAGAACTTGACCACCGGACATATTTGAGTTTAAAAAACTTATTGCTAACAACTAAAATCCGTCACCCTTCCAATAAGCCATGACTTTTAAATAAAAGTAAAACAATCTAATTAGCATGGATTTCATATGAAATATCAAAAGTGACCTTCAAGTTTTGAAATGGCTTATTACATATTAGCATACTACTATGTTCTTTTGTTCAAAATCTGGCTTCCTCCAAAAATTTACTTAGCATAAAATTCACAATTCACATTTGATCGTGTAATAGAATTTTGATAATCTGAAGATAAAAACATGCTCACTCTCAGATCTCATTGTCTCTGTCTAGCCTTAACTTTTACAGTGATCCATTTATCACAAATCTTCTAAACACTGCGATTTACTTTCAGAGAAAATCCTCCCTAATTTGTTATGCCGAAATTTTTGTTGTTTCACATCAAACCAGAGAAACCTGGCACCTCTAGCACTTAAACTCAATCAAACTAAGGTTTCATTTAGCACTGAAATGGCGTTATATAGATCTTTAGCTTATTTTTGCTATGTTTTATTCTGAATAATCTCTCCAACCCTGTTACAGCCACTTTGAAGAAGGTCTAGTCCGAGCTCGAACGTCACTCGTATTTTACCAAATGTTTCCTTTTTCTGAGCCACCTGAGTGCCACTTCTCTACTCATGACCGACGACTTGCTATTTACTCGGTAAATCGTCTGGCACCACCTCAATAGATCCTCAGAGGTTCCTAACGTTGTAGGTTCTGTCATTTGAAACAGTTTCTACACCGTTTGTAGGGTTTGACTCGCATATACTCTGGTACATTATGTGATCTGCAGGACATTAGAATCACATGTGCTAAGTACGATTGAAGTAATGTTTATTTTCGGCGTATATCGGCACTCGCCCCCAAATCGCCATGGCTACAATTTCCTTTGTTCACCTTGGGAATTTTCGTCATGCACTATAATTGAACCAATTGTTGTTGTCTTCAAGTCCCACGAAATACCCTGAAAGGGACAAAAGTAATAGCTAACCGGACATCACGATTAAACCTATTGTTCAGTTGAGTGCGATTTTGACAGCGGTCCACGGTTGTCATGACAGCCAATCTGACAAGATACTGAGATTCTCCAATTTGCATTGTGACGTCACTAAAACCAGTTCAGACAAATTCTCTCAATTTGTTTCCTGAAAACAAAGCAGTCCCACCCCGCAGCTCTACTTGACAAGTTTAGTGCTCTGCTCTTTAAGTTCCTCGTAGTTGGCAGCACCGGACTCAAGACCGCTGTACTTGCCACTGATATCGTCCCCTGCCCCGCTGATAAGAGCGTTACTGATCTCTGCTAGTGATGTTGAACTCTTTATCTGTACCAGTAGAACTAGAAGCTGAAATTTAAGTTATTTAGTAAGGTTTGAGTTTAACCAGCTAAGGTTTTGGCGATCAGCTTTATATGTTTTCTTAGGTTGTTGGAAGGGTTATTTTTGATTACAAGGAGTAAGGTGAAATTCGAATTACTGGCTCTAACTCCACAGTCCTCTCCGACCCACTTTGTCGCGGATTGCCCGGCCCTATTGTATCCGATCGCTAAACAGGAGCGAATACTAATTTTCTAACAAATCTACAAGTACAATGTCATACCTGCATAAATAAGAATGCTATAGTCATGAGACACACCATCGAAGTCACCATCATCAGACCCTTCAGAACACCTATCTTGTTCCTACAGTAGCCCAGAGATACGGTATCTATGGTGACCTTGTTAGCTGCATTATTGTAGAGTCCGCCCATCAGGCACACACACTCCATTTCAGATTTCTTAAGGTGGTCCGGCACTATTTGACACGACTGGGCCTCAAAATACCTGGAATATTTCTTGTTCAAAATACCTGGAATATTTCTTTTGAACAGCTGATTTTCTTCTGGAATCTGGAACACTCACTAAGTGGAAGGAAGTTTTTATTGACAGAATCGTATTTTACATCTCCTTTAATCGTAGCGATTATTCATTATAAATTTAAAATCCAATTAATCTTATTGTTAACGGAAATTAGAATTAGCACGATATACTGTTAGTGCATTCTGTATTGGGTACTTACTGAGAACCAAAAGCAGTAGTGAAGGCTCCAAAAGCGCAGGTTACCATGGTAACAAGCAGTATGACAAGAACTCCGATCAATCTGAACTTAGACCTATTGTTGTGTAGTGCGATTGTAAACAAGCTCGAGCACAGTAGGAATATTCCGGCCCAAACTGAGATATGTATGAAAGTTTTATAATATACTTTCATTGCGTCCTTTTTCTCAGTAAGAATTGAGAAGTTGTCATTTCGAATAGAATTCTGAAAAACAACTTAATTTGACAACTTTTGCTTATAGCCAAAAATATCACTGATATAAGCTGTTTCTGTCAGTACCCGTTAGCGAAACGTAAATCCGTTTGCTTTTTTGCACCGTTCACAATTTTCCCCTTGCTGAGCATATCGTCTCTCTTATCAAATTGATAAATCAGCAGATTTTGCAAAAAATATCAATTTTCAATTTTGAGCAGTACGCCGCTCTCAAATTAGGTAATGCTCTGTCATAGCAACAGATAATTTGCCTCATACTTAGCAGCCTTAAGGGTTTGGTAAATAAAAGGGTGTAACTGCAGTCACAAGAAACAACGCAGTAAACACAGATGTAGTTTATATTAGCACCAAGGTGCCTGAAATCATTGTGTCTAGTATTCCTATCAATTGTGCCCGAAATTACTAGGTGATTCCCCAGGTGAGGAAGTTATTTTAATTCATTGAATTTTGCCGCAATAATTGGTGCTAATGCAGCGGGAAGGGTTTCTGAAAGAGGAGAACATGATTATTTCCTGAACTCAGGGTTCTTATCCTAGTATCAAACACGCTAAGTAAGCTGATTGATTTGGACTTCAATGTAAACAAAATCAAACCGACCATTAAATTTGCAGCATCTTTTTTGGTAATTACCCTTAAAATCTAAGCTCTTGAATGTCAATTGTAATAATTCAAGACAGTCATACGATGGCCTTCGTGACAGTTTTACCGATTATAAGCCAGTTCAGGAATATCCGCTAACATCGCATTTTATGTTTATCCAAACGACTTGATAACTTTCTCTAACAGTTTCGCTCATTAGTCTCTGATAAAACATTTTGCACGTGTCGTCATATGGACAGTAAATGTTTCATACAATGGCCACAAATTGTGATGCCTGCCTACGGGTTTGGAAAAACTTAAACAAATTCTTCAAAATTGTCTAACCAAACAAAAAAATCTGCGAAAACAACTCCCTAAAAACTCTGATCTGCCTACAACTTACTTGGAGTAAAAACAGTAGGTATGCCGTGAACGGAAGAGTGTTCCCGAACGTAGTAAGTCAGACCGATGATATACAGAGCTCCACACCCGCTAGTCAGGGTACAGAGTCTGTACGCTAGGGTGTCCTGGTAGCTGTTCGGAACCAGCTTCCCAAACTCTGAGTGTTCAGCAAACATGGAGGGACTATCTGCAGGTTCTTAGTTGGAGTCAATAAGGGGGTAGTTCAACTAGAAAATCGGTACAACTACAAGCAAAGTTAGGTAGGGTAGAACAAGAATGGTGTGGGTAGAACAAGAAGGCTTTGAGAAACAAGCAAGAAGGGTAGGATACAAAATGTCAGGGCAAAGAGGATAAACACTGATCGTTACCGAGAAACAAGGGTTACTAACGGGAAATGAGGGTTGCTAACGAGAAACAAGGGTTGCTAACGAGAAACAAGGGTTGCTAACGAGAAACAAGGGTTGCTAACGAGAAACAAGGGTTGCTAACGAGAAAGGAGGGTTGCTAACGAGAAAGGAGGGTTGTTAAGTAGAAAGGAGGGAGGAGTATACCTGCATATCCGGGAAGTCTCTAGCTGTGAGTCACGTGATGATGGGAGTACATCTCAATACTTGTAGCGAGTGTCCGATCTGTGAAATAAACTCATAAGTAAAATAATCATTCATCATACTGAGATGGAATGAAACTTGGAACCCTTTTAGCCTTTTATATATGTAGAGCTCAAACTTGGGCAGCTGGGTCAAACCCGCCCTGAATCAATTTATGACTTTTGAGTAACCTCCTCAAATCGTTAGCTTACAATAATGCAATAGGTTTTTATTATAAAGTGAGTCTAAGTTCAAAATATGAACATTGGATAAGAGACCTAATGTCGTAAATTCTCTTCTTAAAACGTTCAACTTTTAACAATAATCTAACACCTACTATGTTGCCCTGGTTTCCTTATTAAAGTTTTAACGATAAGGTGTGAGTCGTACGTTTTGTTGTATTTGTACCGATTTCTCCTCCACTCTTAAATTCGATTTGGTTTGTATTGACTTCATACCTTGTTTTATTGATAACCGTACACCATTACGTATGGCACATCAACACACTTTCCATGAGGTAATTAATTAAATACCCTGACAGTGACAGGATGTAGAAATGAACATGCATTCCTCTCGCTAACCTATCAAATGATAACGTTACCATGTGTTTCTTCTATCGACTACTGCTTTACTTCTGCTTGGAATGACTTCTATCTCCCCTCTTACTCGCTCTAAACTCATCTCATCTCTCCTCTGCCTGGTGATATCAACCTATCTCCCCTCCTTGGTGGGGAGTGATGCTAGAGTCAGTGTTACTTTACACTCCTTCAAGAACCCAGAGAACAGACTTCTTGATGGGACCTACTGCAACACCCAAGATCACTCCACCCCTTGTCTGATCAAACTCCTGGTCAGCTTCACCGCCCCCTTCTCTGAGACGTGAGTTTTTCCTCGGCTTGCAGAGTTTTGGGCGATGTTTAGAGAGTACAGAGTAAACTATGCTGGATGTGTCTATTTTAAGGTTGAGGATCCTCCAACATTTTGTGCAAGATCTAGATGGAGCGGCCCTCCAAATTAAAACTGTTAGTGCCTCGATTTATCGTGCTTCATGAATTGTATCTTATAACACATTTCTTTACTCTCGCTCAAGGGGCATGATGTCTTCGCTGCTGGAAATTTCGGAAGATGATGGCCGAATTATAGCTATTTCGTTGTGATTTTAGAATGCTGTATGTTTTTAGAGGAATTTGTCGGTTGTCCATTTAGCATGTTCAGGCTTCCAATCTGTCTGCGTGAGATCATGTCTGAGCGGCCCCTCTGAGCAAAACTGGCAGATAGTTAGAATCACGATTTAAAGTGCTTCTTCAATGATAATGTACAGGGATGTTCCAAATTGAGCATTTTAACTGTAATGTTGCCAAAGGGGCGACTTCTCGAATTATCGCGAGATGGTTGCTTTTTTGAATGATTTCACCACCCTGTAAACATCATTTTAGACTCAAGTATGCAAAATATGCTGCTGCATATGTCACACTGACTTCGAGAATTCAGAAAATTTGTCAAGTGATTTTATTTACTGATTTTCCTTACAATTAGTCAAAAGCTCTGAGTACTTTTAGTCGCATAGTTTTGAGACAAAATTTACCGCATTCAATGAAATAAGGAACACGGTCTTTCACTGTCATACATATTAGTTATAATCGCCCAATATTTCGATAACCAAAATTTATCAACTTCTTTAGATTTAAGTCCATTTTGACTATCTTACTTTCCAGATTTGTCACAAGTGAGGTGCAAGCGAGTGTCATTGAGTTCCCTCTCGGAGATGATGCGATTCTTACTGCGGACTTCCAACGTATACCTAACCCTCTTCCCAAAGACACTTCTGTTACTGACGTATGTTGTCGTAATGCTTCAGTTTCGATTCTGTAATTATTGAATAACATTGGATATGGTTGTATTAGAAACATATATTATTGTCCGGTCTTCATTTCATAAAACGAAATCTTATCATAAAGATTTAATGGAATGAAGTTTAAACGAAGCTTTGCGTTATACTCCTTAAAAAATCAGGATTTATTATCTGATCAATCTCACTTCGGACAGGAGATCCGGCTGTTAACCTTCTCGATACAAGCGTACGACTATTCTGCAGCAGATGGAAACCGACGTGACGTGGCTAGATTCAACTACAACAACTTCGCGGTGTTCGGTATCGAGAACTACGGATTTAGTTCGGGACATTCTACCTTCAATCTCACTACAAACGTCAGATATCAAGTTGAACTTATATATGAGTGTGGAGTGGATCAAAGTGTATCTTATAAGCATATATATACAAGATACACTTTAGTCCACGCCACCCTCACTGATAACGAATAATTAACATTAAGCTGAAATTCCATTATTTTGATTCCTCCGCTCATCTATTATCTTATTTTGTCATTAATCATTGCATAACGAGGCTTACCCTCACACTGACATACACAAAATACACTGACCAGTAAGAAATCTTAACTTCAGATCACGTGTGAAAGAGACTACTACCTTGACTGTTCCGTGCACTGTGTAGAGACCGACACATCGACTTGTAACCAGACTGACGGGTCAACAGTTTGTAAACCCGGCTGGTCAGGTCCCAACTGTGATATAGGTTAGTTTTTTAGTGAACTTGGATACATCGCTGTCTTCAGGGGACTTTAGTTGTTTGCGCTATAATCATGGTAAAAATCTCTTTTCGGTAAAGGACTTTTTGAAGTTTTGTTCTATCAAAAAAACTTGTTAAATTTTTGTTGGTATCTGGTTGAACTGCTCAGAATTATTGAAATTTACAGTTCGGTTTTAGCAAATCGTGAACCACTAGTCGGAGTAAAACTTTAAACAGGGCCTTTCATTTGTCCCAATCTCCCAAATTCAATTTCTTCTGATGGACTAAGATCAACTCTAAAAATCTGATAAAAACGTTTCCTGTCACGCTAAATTAAGCGATGTCTTGAAAAAAAGGTGCTAATTTGCGAGAAACAATAAGTTTCAAGTTGATCTTCAACTCCACAATCTAGATAACGCTCTAATTGCTCGATAAGTTGATACTTGCTAAGAACCATGACTGATCTAAAACTTGATACATTTAGATAATTCACGGCGTAACCTCTAACGAAGTGAACGATAATGCAATGTTGAGTCTTATGCCGTACGCCCTGTATTTTTATCGGTGAAAATTGATATCATCTATATTCGCCAGCGAGTTTGTTCCTTTTTCGTAACTTTTTTAACCTTGCGTTCGAAATTGTCATGAAGCAAAGACAATTCCCTTTACAACGTGTTCCTGCAATATTAACACTTCTTACTCTGTTATTTATAGGTTCGATAAATCATCTTCACCCAGAATCAAATATTCAAAATCTATACATTTCTAATCATCCAGAACTAATTCTAACAAAAAACTTGATTTAAATGCCAGCAATAATAAACAAGCCAATCATTCCCAACTTTCGACAGAGGTGGCAATACCGTGCATGCCGAACACCAGCGCACTACACTTCACCTTCACCCCTGATAAAGGCTCCTATCTCGAGAACGAACAGGTCTCCGTGACTTGTGACTCTGGGTACAGACCTGAACCTAACGTCACTGATCTTACTTGTTTGAGGAACGGTACTTGGACTCCGCGGTGGCCATACTGCATTGAAATTAGTTAGTTTTTGTTAAAATCTTTGGGTTAAAAGACTAAGTTGGGTTTAGACTTAGTTTTGATTCGCTTTCGGTTCAAGAACAAGTTTAACTTTAATGGATACTGGTCGCTGTCTAGTTCTGTTTCTTTTGATGAAAAAGAATGCAATCATTAACTATACAAATTATTTGGGTATGTTGACATGAGATATTTATCCCCAGAATGTCCGAGACTGTCGCTACCTAACGGTGAACTCAACCCTGACACTGTCTCTCAAACCTCCTCTATCATCGGCACTGTGGTCAACTTCTCATGTCTTCCCGGAAACACTCTTAATGGGAGCCAAGTTTTGTCCTGTCAGGGTGATGGAACTTGGAATGGAACTGCCCCTGTCTGCAACGTAAATTGTAAGTATCCTTTCTTTCCTTATACTGGTTACACCCACACCTTAGTATCACCATGCAAGAACAACCACACCCTCATTATCACCAATCACCATGGTAACACCCCAGTATCACCCTGGTAACACCCACACCCTAAGTATCACCCTGGTTACACCCAAACCCCAGTATCACCCTGGTAACACCGACAACCCCAGTATCAACTTGAAAACACCCGAACCCCAGAATCACCCCGGTAACACCGACACACCAACGTATCACCCTGGTAACACCAACGCCCCAGTATCACCCTGGTAACACCCCCAGTATCACCCTGGTAACACCCACACTCCCCCAGTGTGTCCAGATATATCCGGACCAGCTGAAGGTATCGGCTACTACTCACCTCGTCCCCCTGCCCGGCACCCTGGTAACGTGTTTAAACAGAGTTGTGGGAAACTCTACGTCAGTCAGGGTCCTGAGGAGAGGTTGTGTAGAAATAATGGGACTTGGAGTGGAGATATTATCCAATGTTATCGCAGTGAGTTTACAGCAATAAGTGTGATGTTAATATAACACTTTTTACGTTTAATTTACTCGTGCTCAGATTAACGGCGAAAATCGTAACTGTGAAAAACATACTCATAGGACGTTTTACAGGACCCATTGCGCGCCGACAGGACCCATTGCGCGCCGGCATATATAGATTGTGGCTAATAAGTACACTTTTAAGATGCCAGCGCGCGATCGGCCCGATTTAAACGTCCTATGTTGTTCACAGTAATAAGACTTGCTGACAAAGAGAAGTCAAACAACGATTTACCCATTTTTAGAGTGCACGAAGTTCGTAGATCAGTTTAACGGGACGATATTCTACTCCACGGAGAACCCCTCAGAAGGATCTACAGCAGAGTTTAGTTGTCCTGGTGATGGCAAGTTGCTGGGAGAAAGAACTGCTCTTTGTCAACATGACGGAACTTGGAACATCACCCAGACTCCGGAATGTGCACCTGGTCTGTACTTGATTATTGTAGACTTCTAAAAGATTGTGATGGATGATTATGTCCAAACTTTTTAAGGGGATAGTAACTCTCGTTTCAGATGAACGGTTCCGTGGGTTCTCCTTTCCTCTCTTCTTGAAACTATGAACTTCTTTCAGAGTGCAATTTAGATCACATACTTCAAGAGAGTTTAAACTCAACCATCTCCCCGACAACCTACAAAACAGACTCCCTAAACGTGGGCTACACCCTGACGTTTAGCTGTCCGGGTCCTTATCTCTCTTATCTCTCTTCCTCTCCCTTCATGACCTGTCTGGAGTCCGGGGAGTGGAACTCTACTGTACCGTCATGTATTCCCGTGGTGGACAACATCGACCAGAAAATGAGCAGTAAGTTAATAGTCGTTGTTAGTTGTAAACATTATAGTTAGTATCATTATTTGGAGTGAGTCAGATAATGAACTTATTTCAGATTAAGGTTAACAAATAGGAAAATAGTTACATTTTCCTTGATATGACTCAATCTTAACTCGTCAAATAAATTCCTAGTGTCCATTATACCAATCCGATTTCACCTTAGAATAACGATAGTTTACCATTCACCTTGTACATTATCATTAAGTAGAAGACCTTTTATTTTCTATTAACTTTTAAAGACTTGATTTGTTGTTTCTACTTCGCATTTTTCCTCACATTAGACTTACAATAGTTCACACAAATTTCCCTCAGGAGTCTTAGTTTCCGGTTTGTCCGTCCTGTCAGGAGTGATCGCTTCATTTTTCTTCATTGTTCTGATCCTTGTTTACGTGAACAAGAGAATACAAAACTCATCCCAGCAAATTCTCGACAACGAATCAGACAGATCTACTCCTCGAAGTATTCGCTCTATAAAGTTAAACCAGATTTCAATTTCGCAAGTTGAACAATCAGAGATTAGCCCTAGACGTTATCAGAACGGTCGGACGCTCAATAATTTCAGATCCAGTAGAGTCGGCAATCCACGTAGGGCTCGCAATCCGGAGAAATTTAGCAATCAGAGCAAAACATCAGCTGCGGTTGGGATTTCCAACTGTGCCTACGTAGAAGACTTTTGAGCAACAGATTTAGAATTTTCTAGATTTTAAGTCATTAGTCTATGTTTTAAAGTGGCTGAGATTGAGCTGAGCATCCTTGTTAGCCGTTGTTGACGGTTGAGTTTGAAAAAGAAACAAGAACAAAGAACTGGAAAGCAAAAAACGGATTGAAGATGAGGGGACGTTGTAGAATGTAGATGCTTGGCGTTGACCTCATAAATTTGTAAACCAGAAACCGCCACTTACCAATACGCATTCATGACTAATTGCACGCCTTTTGTCAGTGATGAAACTAGTTATTCAGTCAGTGAGCCCGGCGGATATAAATATAATTTCAGCACGAAATTGATTGGTCTACACGAAACTTTAGTTTGCGTTGACTTGCGTTCATCTTGTCACGTAAATAATTTTTTATACTTAAAGTTAATTTGTGATTGTGTATTAGCATTTTGACAAGGACCGAGACCATTTGTGAATGACTTTAAAGATAGAGTCAAAAGCTTAAATAAATAAAGCATAAGTATTTGTATTTGGTTTTTTACATCACACTTACCGTTAGGTTACACTTACATTAAAGTATAACCAACTGAAGTACTAGTACTACTGAAAGTTGATTATTATTTTGTATTTTGACGATCAAAATGCAACTAATAGTGATACAAAATGAGTTTATCCAATTGAAGCGCAAAGCGATATTGATACACGTCTTTCATGCTATATCATATAAATTGGTTAATTGCCTAATTGGTATCTGGTTGCTCTAGCCATTGACGAGATTATATCCGTCTATTGTTCGAACGTTCAGTTTTGAGCTGCGATTGTCGGGGTGATACCCGACTCACGCAGTTAGAACGCAGTTAGAACGTTAGACGGATATCATCTCGTCAAAGCTGCGAGACTGAAAGTCTGGTATCGAACCGCGATAACTGTTAACGTGCGCGCGCGGCTCTTACTAAAACAGTATAGATTGTTCGTGTAACTGTAAGCACCTGGTTAGATGAAGCGCTGTACGCACCCTGTCGGAACAGAACAAGGTGTGAACTTTTGTTGCTCAAACCTTGTCGGGGTGATACCCGACTCACGCAGCTAGAACGTTAGACGGATATCATCTCGTCAACTCAAACCAGAACCCCTTTGCACGTGCGCGCGCGGCTCACCTTATCAGGTGCTTTGCACGCTGCGCGCGCGGCTGCTGGGTAGCTACCTTTTGTTTAACGGGCGATGCGCGTCCACGATTCTTTGAATCTTAGTCATTACGCTTCGCTCGAGGAGCAGGTGTGACGCGCGCGAAGCGATGACGGTAGGTTGTAAGCCTACAACCTTTTGTTCATTGTTGCGTGAGCGCTTTTCCAGGTGTTACCCGACTTCAATTCCGCTGTCCGCGCGTCTTGCAGCTTGCTGCTATCCTGGCGTCAGAACGTTGACCGGATATCTGCTAAACACTTACATCCCTGTGCGAAATTAGGACGGACGCGCGAAGCAAACACTCACACAGGCGTCCCGATTTGCGGTTAAGGGCGCGCGCAGTGTGAGCCAAAGGGCTATGTTGGCGTAATAAGCCGGATATCATCTCGACATCAATTGTCAAGCGTACTAGCATTCAGCGGTGGTAGGAACTCAAATGAAGCGATAGCACCTATTTTGTATCTTTTATGTTAATAAAAACTTACATATTTGTTGCCTTGCGTTGTTTGACGAGATTATATCCGTCTACCGTACTCTGAAGAAACGATCGTTCAGCTCTAGCCTAGCTGCGTGATTCGGGTATCACCGCGACAATGCGTTATGGCCCATTAATTTCAATTTCACTGCCGCGCCGCGCCGCGCGCTTCGCAGGCGGGGGCTGCCACTTCGCGGCAGCAGGTTAGGCAACGTTTACCGGGCGTTGCACGGCTCTTTCAACGCGGCTCTCTCTAATAAGCCTGAGGTCCCCAGGCAAGGCAACGTCTGAGAAAATATTTCGACAAAAGCTTTGCTTTAACCAAATATTTGCTTTAATCAGTAATCATAGAAAGTTCTAAATAAAAATACTAGAAACCACATTTAACCATTACCTTACTCTAAATAATCATTTTGCTGGAGCAGCTGCACACATAGTGAGCATAAGCACATAGCATTGATAGGTAAGCGAGTGCTTGACAATAATTTAACTTAAAATAGTTAAACAAGTTTTTTTCAAGTTAAACAAGTTTTTATTTTCTCGTCTGCAATATAACAATAAAATATTAAAATA
>JH153500.1:28293-55432 GCA_000226015.1 Mnemiopsis leidyi | reverse complement strand
ATCATTTCAATTGTATTCAAAGAAATCCTTGTGAATTTGTCCTAAACAACGAATCTGGCTGGCAAACTAAAGTTTTTTTAGTGAAAAACTTATAATGTTGTCAACAGAATTCAATTATGCTTATCAAATATGGAGCAAACTCAAAAACATTCCAGAAATGGAAAGTAAACTTTTTGTTTGATTGGTTGCACGAAAAAATAGGTGCTAAACGATACTGAACATTATTACACTAAACGGGAATCTTTTTTCCCCATGAAAAACTAATTACCAAACTAAAATTTGAGAAAAATTTCATTTAGTTAGGTTTCAAAGTTGTATGGCACTTTGATTTTCCTTTGAAAATTTTTGCACGCCAATTTTCAAGAAAAATTCTTTAGTTTGCTTTCAATTCTTTATGTTCCGAGGGGACCTCAAATCGACCTTTTCTGCAGGGGTGCATGTGTACGTGTGTGTGTGTGTGTGTGTGCGAATTCGCGGTGTGCAGGTGGTAACCTTACTCTGCTTAATTTTTTCCATCTCTAATACTTTTTGCCGAAGGCAAAAAAGTAAAGTAGATGGTTTAAAGTGGTCGGATTTTGGAGGTGGTAGGTGGGTAGGTAGGTAGATGGCGGTGTCCCCTGTCCGCTGTCCGCGGTCACAAAGCAATTTAACACATAGTGCAGTGCGCGCCACCGTTACCATGTCGACGTCACAAATCGCCTCCGCAAAGTTTTTCTACGCCGATTATATATTTGTGAGTTTATCGCCGTTGCGCGGCGTACGTATCACTATCAGAGTATTACTTCGAAGTATTACGTCAATTTAATATTCAATTCTAAGGCTTTTCTGACTTATCTATGGTTTTGAGTTTATAAGTAACTGTGGCCAATTTTTTCATTCTAAATTTTGCGATATCACGATACTATTAATTGATTATGTGACACAATATGCCGACACGCAAATTTAACAGTGTAGCGTTATCCTAATAAACACATCGCAATGGGCCCATTGAATCAGCTATCGTAATTACTTCACGAATCGCATACCTCATGAATCACGCTCGTCTGCACCTGATTTCACTTTCATTATCAATATCAGTTATATTTGACTAGATGTAATGCGAGAGCCGCGTATAAGCTAATGACACTGAAACTCCAAAAAAATTTAAGCAACAAATAGACCTAGTCATACTATTTGACTGCACCGTCAAAATTGTCCACATCCGTTGTTTTAAATAATTTTCCAAAAACCAACAAATTGGTTGCTCCCTTTGACCGGGGAGAGTCCCTTGGCTGTTCCCTTTTAAAATAAAGTGATATTTCGATTTAGCCTGGGGTAGCAATTAACGTTAACTCCGTCAACTTTCTCTCGGTCGCTTGCTTTTGAGTTTTTATGGCTACGCGTAGGTAGATTTTTTACCTCACCACTTTGGACTCTTTTATGTTTAATTTTAAAAGTATTTCTATCTTTACAAATCTCCATCTGTCATCTACAACTTCATCTAAAACTACAACTTACGAGCAAAGCCCGCTTGAATAATACTGCCACTGGTAAATTATAAAACTCAAAAGCCCCCGACGACTCCGGCAACGGGCCTGCGTCGGGGCCTTCGGCCCCTTCTTGGCCTAGGCAAAGGGGGCTTCGTTGGGTCCTGGCAAGGGGGCGGGAGTTTTTTCCCCGGTCGCGCTTGCCAGCGCTATAAAAGCTAAAATTTCACGGCCGGTTTCAAGTTTTCGAAACCGAAAACTAGGAATAGTATAAATCAACAGCAGCCATTAATACTATCACCAGACAAGTTGCAATAAAAATGTTTCAGTTTTACGGCCAATATTTTTACTGTAGTTTCCATGTAGTATTCAATCAGCAGTCTTTGCGGAAGAATTTTTTTACAACATATCTGCTGCTCAAATTATATGCTTCTAGCATGAGCACTAGCAAAGGGCAAATCGAAGAAGCCTCTTTAGAATTTGAGAGATGGAAATCTAGCGTCCGCCTGAGACCTAACTGAGCGGCCGCAATTCTTGTTAACATTAAAACATACGTAACCCTCATTACTTTGAGCTTTGACCTTCGTTTTAGCTTTGATAAGAGAAGCCGTTGTACATGTTAACATGATGTTAACATGTACACGTATGTTAATGTTAAATAGCGGTTATAAATGTTAACATATCACTTTCAGTTTGGGCCGATAAGGCCGGCAGGTGACGTTCGAAGAGGTCCCCCTAAATTCATGGACCGAGATAGCGACAAACGTCGACGACATTAGGAAGTCGAGATTAAAAGTACAATCTCGGTCACCAAAATATAGCGACTGTCTCAACCTTGTTTTTATTTAATTGCTGCAGTGTTTGCAATCTTGCCAGTGTGCATTGTGCACATACCAGTGTGCATTGTGCACATTTTGTCTAACATATGTAATATTGACATCAATGGTTAAAATCGTGAATTTAAGATATGATTATATGCTACCGACCGCTCATTTTAAACATCAGGACTTCGGGATCTCGTTCTCTTACTGTAACTCTTTTTGATAATATTTACCTTTTAAAAGTGATAAAATCACCAATTTTCGTTTGACAAACTTCTCATTTACTATTAAGTAAGCTGATACATATTTGGTTTTTAAACAGCAACGTTAAATTTAAGGAGAGTTTTATCAAGTTTGATCAGCAGTTTATGTGACGTGGTGAGTTTCTTCTAGTGGCAAAATATTAAGTTTACCCCAAGTAATAGCGGCGTTAATATCCAACAATCAGGCATAGACACGACAAACTGAATTTCCCATTTTAGAGTCCTGCTGGTTATCAAGACTTTAGGACATAATCCTAGCACAGAATAGAATGTAGACTCGACCTGGTATGTTCAGTTGGCCAGCTTTTTCAGCTAAATCGTTTGTATCTTTGTAGACCTGGTAGCAATTTAAATTGACAAGCTCCTAGTCATTTTAGTCTCTTTTGAGCTTATCAGTTATTTTATAATTAAAATCATCCTTTTTAATCCATTAAAGAATATTCTGGAAGCCTAATAGTTAACAGGTTAGGTTTATCTCACAGATCCATTGTCCTTTCTCGAAGCTTCCTTAGCTCTTTCACCTATGATAAACGCCAATAATAAATATAAAAGCCAAGACTATTGAAATTGAAGTCCTACTTTGATAAGCCGCGAATTCATTGCGTCGATCTAGGAATAGGCCATTGTTTACTAAGATAGGTAAGTAAGATAGAGTAATTCAGATTGATGCTCATTACGAGGATACAGCCAAATTCATCTATTCTATAGTCATTTGAGTTTTCTGTTTCTTAACGTTGAAGAGCAAAATTTCATAAAACGTTTCTTTTATTGTTTCTGTATCATGTAGAAATTAAGGCACCTATAATCTATATGTATCGTAAGTACAAAGTAAATTACTTTACGCTTTACTTGTTGATGAGAACCTGTCACCTGCCTAATGCTATATAATAGCCTTCAATTTAGCGACTTTTAATTCTACCTGATATTATGTCTATCGTACCAGCCCAGTGGTTTATCGAGGCGCTCAGAAGTCACCAGATTTTTAAAGCAGTTTGGCCTTTATTCATATTAGTTTGTACCTGTTCATATCACAATCAAAGTCTTTCCAAATCTCAGTTACATCAATGCGGCATTTTTATCTACTTAAAATTGCAATTTACTTTCACAGGTAAGACATGTCTGCGCCTATTTGTTACTATTCCACTGAAAATTCATTTTGTGTGTGGTTATGCAGAAACATAAGCGACTTACAAACAATTGGAAATTAATGAAAATGAACCTTGGCCTTGTTGTTTCCATCTCGTGAATATTCGAGCCATATTCTATTTCAAGGAATACCTGACTCTATGAGTGTATGTAATTGTCTCGTTCCATCTCTTACCCAACTCAAGAATACAACTTTACATTTTTCTTGTTAGCCAAATAATTATTTGTCCGGATCTTTTCATAAAAAATTAATGAATAGGGAATGGAAATAGAAATGTATGTGCTGCTATAATATCCTCGTAGTTTTCTGTTGCTGCCTTATCTTAAGCCACAACACTAAAATTAATCAAACATTATGTTGCTGTGTGTGTAATTGCCGAGGCCGTATACGTAGGAGTCAAATAGAATATAACCTATTCCGAACTTTAATAGGGTGAATTTTGATTTTAAAGCTGATGATAGATATACCGTATTTGAAATTCATTTAAAGTATTTTCACCCCATGGTTGATATTGAATATTATATTTTAAAATCTATTTTATTGTAATAATTTGCAGTGTTTTCTTATTCTACTAACAAATATCTAATAAAGTATTGGTTAGGCAATATCTATTGCTTTCAGCAACCCATCTTTACTGTGGCGTATAATCAATTAAAATTTGCTGCAGTTGGTAAATCCAATGCAATGCTCATCAAATGTTTCACAGATTTTCAGATTTTAAAATTCTACATAAAGGTAAGTTCTATATCCTCGAGTTTGGGCGAAACAAGTGAACTTAAGTATTTTCGCTTTTGTCATTACTCGAATCTTCCGATTAATTTGATGGTAAAAACACTTGTTATAAAACGATTTGAACCATTTATTTATCTTTTTTCAGGTTTTAAACATTTGAAAAACGAATGAACAAATCTTGAAACTTTATTGCTATATTTGGATAGCCTATAGTTTATGTGTTTGCAATTTTAATCTCCAAAAAGTCTTTTAGTTACAGTACGTAATTCAGAAAGTTGGACCTCCACTGAAAGTTCTAAAGTCAATACGATCCCATGACTAATTAGAATGTAGATGATTACTTATAAACTCAAAGTGAATTCAGGTGCTTAAACTTTGCATGCTCCTTCTGCAGCTCCAATGCTATTTTCATCGGCTCACACTCGCGTTGAAATGTTTTAAGCAAAAATTGTTCAAATAATGTTTGGGTAAGCATTTGATAGTTTCAGTAACATCAATATTCAAGAATATTCAGTCTAAATTAGATGACCATGTTTTGTCATAGTTCACCATTGTTCTGAACAACTATGAAGTTTTTGTATTCAAGCAGTTCTCAATACTTTAAACTTTGCTGACGTACTCTTTTTATCTGTTGTAACAGTCACATTGTATACAAAGTCTATCAGCTGAAAAGGTCGCGTCGAGCGACACTGTTTGAACGGGTTTTTTACAATGCAATGGTCTGAGGTTTATAGTTATAAATAGTTGATGAGTAATTTCTTTTGTAAGTTGCTTACATACTTTTTGAAGGTTTTCGCAGGGCTCGCATTTGCGATCTCCGTCAAGGGCATACTTCATTTCCCCTGGCACCAGTGGCCTAACTGGAAAACTTATCTATGAATTCGAGAAGTGCAAGTTACACTATTCCGAACGGATATCAATTCGTACTTCAACTAAGTAACCTAATTCAGCTTAGAGAACATTCGCTTAGAGAACATCCAGCCGAATGCTCGTAAAATCATGTGTGAAGGTTAAATGGGAAGCTGTACTAACTGATGATGCAGACAGCAAGTTCACTGGATGACTACCGTAATTGGGGTCACATGCCTAGCATGATTTATCTTCCTGCTTACTCGCAATTGTGTGAGTCTGCAGAAGCATTAGGTTCAGGCTTTGCCTGCTACAGGCTATCCAGAACTTAGAAGCTTGCCACTTAATAAATTTTTTGAACAGTCCCGAGACCTTTTTAGTGCCAACACTTTTCCCATGGCCTTCAATGTCGTTTTTCGTTATTTAATGTAGTGGAAATAGAACTTCTTTGTAGATAATCCAGCCTAATTCCATCAAAGTAAGGACTAAGGAGTATAACAAGTTCTTATCGGTGGCTACCAAGAACTGATAAAGAAATTTGTCCGTGCTTTTTAACCTTTTTTTCGCTCCATGTCACTGTGACTCCTTATTGGAAGGAAATATAATTTCCTTGTCTTAAGTTACACTTGAAAACTCCTTGCAAAATATCGGGTTCCCACTTGCTAGAACTTACACAATTCTGGAGCTATAACATAAGCTAAAGAAGGATAATTATTGCACGGGTTGCGACATGCTGTTTCTACTAGCTGGCAATCCCTTACATTGTAGTACTCTTAGCGCGTTTGCATTAATTTAGCTGGCGCGCGCAGCATGTAGACCCTATTCCGAACAAGGACACCGGCTCAAACGTCAGATCTGAGAATCTGCGACGGACGGATAGTTTTCCAATCTTGGCTTTGTTGGAAGTTAGAATCAAATTCTGGTTGTCGTCCATCACGTATCTCCAGAAGACTTATTAGCAGCTAATACATTTTGTGGGGCTGTCGCTTCGTGGCAGCAGGCCAGACAACGTCAGCTACGTTTTGTCACTACGCTTGACCCCTATCATTTATCACTTGTTTTATGCATGTACGTGTGCCCAGAGAAGCCAGATATATTTGATAACCAAACAATATACCTTGTTCTTTAACTTCCCTCGTTTTACCAAAATGTATGTATTGTCTTTCATTTTGTGTAAAGAAATGAAATGTCCATACTTGCGGTTGAGTTAGAATAAAAGGCGCTATTTTGTTCTCACTTCGACAGGATCTACCGAAAAAGTAATAATCGTGAGCCTCTGAGCCCTACAAATCCATCCGCCACTACATAAATTGGAGAAATGTTGCTTGGGTACTCTTCCAGCTGCTTTGCTGCACCCGGAAAAGGCACTTGTGTTTCGTCCGTAGTATTCTATAGTGTTCACACAACGGAAGTCTACTGGCTACGACAACATGCTCTACTGGCTACAGTGTTGCAAGCTAAGTTTAAAGTTTAGGGGACCACTAATTTGCCATTGGGACCTCGTTGGTTTTGCTTTTATCAGACAAACCGTTTTACACTGGTTTGATAAAGTACATCTGTTGCGCCAATAACTTACCACAACAATTTAGTCAACATACAGCTACAGAGTTTGATGCCTCCTTCATTTAGAAGCAACACTGTATTCAAAACGAGACGAATTTCTCAAATAGATGATCACTAACAACTGCAGCTCTTGTTACGGACATGACATAGACACATAATATATCTGACTAAAGTGGTTAACTGTCAAAGTGGTAGACTTTTCTAGACTTTACAAGTCCATACACCCATGATGTAATAATTCCGATTCTTACATCTGTTGATATATCTAGATGTTTTCCAAAAGTTTACCTTATCTAAGTCCATATAATCAATTTTTGACTTTTAATCAGTGTCCCGAACAGTTGTCCGAACAAAAATCCCAAGCTTACTTTAAACACTTTTTAACTCGGTGCTGGCGATGTGCTACTTAAACTACACACTGCTCTCTTGGTCCACGAATTATCTTATCCACTCAAAAATACATTTAGATAGTTCAAATCATATCGAGTTTGCTCAGATTATGTTGAGATACGTAAAGTTTAGAGGTAATTATTTATCTACTTTTTACTGTCTATCTAGGCCTAGGATTGTTTTAATAACTTAATCTGGCAATGTTTCGCTTAAGCATTTTCAAGGTTTTTGCGTACCATGACTGTTTTTAAAACTTTAAGTGGTTTGCCTCGATCGATTAACTTTAAATTGAAATATTTATTCCAGGAAGCAGTGTACTGAAGCAGATTTCTAGACTAGATCTCTCTGAAACCAGTTCGGGAGTCGGGTACTTCTAAACGTCAGGTTTGTTTTTAATACTGATACTCAATTTTAAAATGATGAGGGAGTTTTTGTTTAAATTGCTGTGAACACATGTGACTTCTAACCGAGTTCTACTAATACTTCAATCTCAGGTGTAAGAAGGTTTCAAAACACAATTTAATCTACATCTTACGTCAGATGGGAGTGGGCTTCGAAAAGGTCTGAGGACATGAAACACATTGTATTGTGGACTTACACACTTTCAGGTTAACTTTTTGAAACACTTTCACTACCAAGCAACGTAGTTGTACAGTTATTACAGTTATTTGTGATACACTTACAAGAACCCACGATAACTGCTGTTCACACGTTTAAATTGCTTTATTTTCAGAACGAAGTTTCAAAGAAATTGCCTTATTAAGAAGAAAGAAAGGAAGTAACAAATGGAAGGAAGAAAGATATGTAAGGAAGCAAGAAAGATATGTAAAAAAGTTTCCCCTACCGTTCTTCACATCTGCCTGAGTTCTGGTTGCATCTGATATTTTCCAAAACTGCTTTAAATGTTTATAAAAGAGATGACACAATCTAAGGTTAGTGATGTAAGTTAATTGAGTCTTCCAGGATGTTTTGGTTCATAATTACGTGTAAGACTGTTTTTTGTTTGATTATTTTCTTTAAATTATAATATTCATAACGGTTAGTTAAGTAACAGCTGATTAATAACAAGCGGTAGACTGTAAAAATGAACTTGCAATTGATAAGAAAGCCGATTCAGTTATGACCATTAGAAAATTCCGGTTGTAGATTTGACTTTGCACAAACATAACCAATAGGTAGGTTCAAAATAACAAAATATGTCCAAATAATTACATTATTAACCAACTTTATATTCATGATGGCAAATGTTTGGGATTTTACTTTTCGTGATTAGACATATTAAATGAAATTTAAAAAAATAAAAAATGGATGCAGCTTATTGTAAATAAACGTTGGTGATACTATAGTTTTACACCTATAATTCGATCTACTTTCTGTTTCCCAAAAATAATTAAAGAACTGAAACTACTATCTGTATGATAGAAATAGTCGTACTTTTGAATATATGAGTGGTTTTATTCGCAACAATTTGATGTTCTTCCAACTTCAACAGTTTTTTCTATTTAGTTTTTTTGAAATTAATTACAGAAAAATAAGAAGATTTACGCCTCAATCTAACCTGCGCAGCTAACATCAAACACTGTACTGGAGCTCCGGCCCGTGGTTCACTAGCAGTTACTAGCAAACAATCCTGGTGTTTAATTATGTACATTTCCTTATACAACTTATACAACTTTATCAAAATACTCACGAAGGAGAGGACGTAAAAGCGGTTAAGCTGGAAGACACCGGAGGGATATAAATCATGGAGGTTATTACCTATTGTAAAAAAGCCATGTTTGTACTTTCAACTCATAGCTATTCACTCGGGAGTGGGGGCACTGTTGCAAGTTAAAGGCTAAAGAAGATGTGTAGAGCCCCAACTACAACTTGAAGAAGGGTCAAATGGTTGTGTAGCCACTGTAATATCATAATCACACGTTGCAGATTCAGCCAAAACTACGATTAAAATTAAGGGGAAATTAATTTACAGATCGACTTTATCGTTATGCAGTTGGATGAAGATTCATCAACTTGTTACTAAAATTCGACAACGTTTCTATTTAACAGTACTACAGATGGTCCAGTAACGACCACCAGAAAAATGCAGGTGTATATTTCCAAAAGAGAATCAAAATCTTCTGATTGAAATATTTCAAATATAATTATTTACTATTTATGTAGATAACACGATTACAATATAGATTCTGATCTCGGCCACAATACAACAAATAATAAATCATCTCTTCGGTAATATTAGATGAAACAGTGTTCACCCTTGCAAACATCATAATTTTGAAGTAAAATAAATATAGATTTATGCCGTACATATGCAATTTAAAATTTAATTTAACAAATTTTCACAAATAAATAGATTATGTCTTAAAAAGGCAATAAAATGTAACAAATTTCACACAAATAGCTCGATGACAGGGGATTGGCTAAGTTTTTAGAAAGAACGGATCCGTATTCGGATCTCCCTGACGTAATTTACTCCCAAGTTTCGGTTCAAGAAGGGACTTAACCGCCGACTTAGCCGATCTCGAGGGAGTTTCTCGTTTTTTGGGGAACGCGGTTTTCTTGTTGTTGATTTGCGGAGTTTCCAGTAAGATTTCGACCGGGGGAGAGTTGAGTTCGTCACTGAGATTCTCCTGTAAGTAAAATTCGGGGTATTTCCGTTTTGGACGTCTGTTTCCCCTTTGAGGAGGCTGGTCAATTTGAGTCTGTTTGGGTATTCTGGGCGTATCCGAGTTTTCCTTGTCAGGATCAGAGCTGGGATCGGTGATCCCGCTCTCAATAAACTCAGGCGACAAGAGCTGTTTTACTGCTAAGGGTGCTATCTCAATGAATCCTTCGTGACGCTCGGAGGAGGAGTTAATGCTAGAGGAGTTGAGGCCGGAGTCGAAGGAACTGACAAGGGATGGAGGGGAGAGAATGACTGAAGTAGTTGGAGTTATAGCCCCATTCACAGTCACTTGCAGATCATCGAAACTCCTGTTTAACTGCTGAATGGAACTTTTGTGACCCTGTAACTGATTTTTGATATTCTGAAGCTCTAGCTCACGCTCTTCTAACCGAGCGGACAGTTTTTTGTTTTCATCCTTGAGCTGGGTTATTGTTTCTATAAACTTTAAGTTTTGAGAAACGTACAAAAACTTCTCCTTGTGCACCTTGGATAGTTCGACACGAGTTTTAGCGAGAGCCTCAGCAAGCTGATAGTTGTTCGTTTCATCGACATTCGGCCGGTTTGCCCGGGCTGAGTTCAGGACACTTCGTCGGTTTTTCTTTTGGGCGAACTTACATTTCTGATCCATCCTTGCAGGAAATCTTCGTAAATAAACTATTGCAATGACTTAATAACAGATTCTTATTGACAATTTTCCATGACAGTGATTTTATAAGATTACTTTAAATTTTGGCAACGATTCCTTGCAACGATACCACCCTAGCGGTGAGGAAAATCATGATCTGTTATAGACGATAAAAAAAACATTTTGAAGGATCAATATGTTATTGGTTGGAATAGCAACGTTAAGTGTCTCAAAATCACGTGAGGCGGGCCTGAAAATAAAGAAAACCGACTCCTGTCTTTGCAGTCTGGAATTTTAAGCTGATTTGCATTAGAATCAGAAAACAAGACTTTCCACCGACCACCGGACTGCGGACACATACGACTGATAAGACCAAAAACGAAACGATGAATGACACTTCGTTATCACCACTTTTGATTATAATGCGCAATTTATCCAACGCGAGATTATGTAATCCTGAGGCAAAGGACAATTCATTAAATCAAGGTTGTTTGATGCGCGGCTCGACAAGTGACCAGGCGGCTCATCCATTTATATATTATTAAATTTGCAAATAAAACATTAATAATTCTAATTAACATTTTTACAAAATTTTAAAAATATATTTGAAATTGTTTGGTTTTGAAACAAAAACAATTAACTATGAATAATAAAATCATTTATTACCGACGCCGCGCAGTTGCGTTAATTCGTGCATCAAGAATCGAGCGCTAAAATATATACGACTTACAGAAAACCTCCCTTCTGCGAATGCAAAGAAGTCTACAAGTTTAGTCGGATGCTATTCCCCTGAGGCCTTAATCGTTATTTAATGATTTTTAGTTTTCAGTATAGTTGAGATCCAGCATGGCACTATTGTTGTATAGCATTTAATCTTAAGGGTATATTATGGCCTTCAGTAAGAGGCTGGGTTAATTTTGACCTATTTGTGATATAATAATAATAATTGTTTAGGAACACGGAAAAGAACCCGGTTGGGACAAGAAACGGGGAGGGGCTGAGTTAAGTATTGATGCCCATCCACCGGTTTTTGCCCCTTCTTCTGAGATTTCAAACAATATGTTGATTCACACAATCTCCTATGTTTGTTGTTTTATAAAATCACGTTTTCAACTCGACCCTATAACCAGCTTTCGAAGATTTACTTCCTGAAGATGTTATATCTATACACTTCTATAAGCTGACAGTAACTTTGAAGTTCTCTGTAAAGTCGCAGATCTCTCTCCTACTGGCAAAAGATTCTTTTATTCCCAGAATTTTGTGCCATGATCCTTTGGCTTTTTCTTCCACCAGCTGCAGTGGCGTAACGTTGGTTTACAGCGCCCCCCTGTTTAATTTTTGCGCCCCTTTCCAGGGCTAGCTCGCTTAACCTGCCGGAAAAGAACTATACATTCCTATCTATCCGGCCTATAATACTGCAGTCAGCTTTATACTTATCACTTGATATTTGGCATCCAAATACTGAAACGAATAACGAACAGCTCTCACAAACAGCGGTGTAATGATGCCCCGGCGCCAAATTGTCATAAAATTTAGGACAATCTCGCAAGACTAAAGACTAGTTAAATGACTTTTTTGTTTTAATGACTTCACTATTTATTTAGATTTTCGGTCATAATTTCACGAATTGCTCCCAGCTGATCCTCACAAGGTGATATTTAGGACATAGGGGCGCATTTTCACTACAGAGGCGCTGCAGTTTGGCACCCCTAAATTCGGCGCCCCCCCCCCCTGGAGCGGGGTCTGCGGGGCCTTACGTTACGCCACTGAGTAATTGAGTCCAACAACAATTGGAAGAGACTTCATATAGTAGACCCAGTCGTTTTTTAGATTAAATAGCATTTTATAGGAGTTGTATAATATTGCAGGTTCGTTGTATGGCTGGGTTATCATGATCTCAGTCTTGTCTCATTATTAAAGTCTCACTAAATATTTTTAACAAACTGTACCAAACCAAATAGATATTTTCATTATAGGAAGATGCCAAGAACATATGAAGAGGAGCTTAAGTTCATAGAACGAATCGATGACTACTCTTTTAGAATCAAGAAGGAGTTCCAGCCTAATATGTTGGTTAGAAGCCTCTTTTAAACCTCTGATTAAATTCCAGAATCCAGCCGATTCTTTAGAATTTAGTCACAGGTTTTACTTGAATAATAATTTTTTAAAGTATTACCTTAAATTTAAGAAAAACGCATCCTTAATGAACAACGTTCAGGTGGAAGGAGAATTCTTTGCAAATAGCAGACTTCAATATCTCATGTTTGATGAACTCAAAAATCACTGTAAATACACTGGTATGTTTACTTTTTTAGTTGTTTAATAGTTCTAAGTTGATAAGTTGATTGTCCCTTACAATCTTGGTGCAGTGCAACTGCTTATTAGAATTACCATTCTGCCAATGCATTGGTTCCAATTCAAACAAGTAATATATAAGTAAGATAAGCTGTGGTCTAAACTGCCATTGATTGATAATCCGCAATCGAATTGGGTGGCTCAGCTGCAGAACATGTGCTCCTTCATAAAATTAACAATCAACTGCTTAAATTTGCAAATATTTTCATTGAACCGATATTGGGTTGGATCGCAAAATATCGAAAATTACTATCACTCGCCCTTTGGCACTTAGGTGATGATTTTATAACACTCCAGTTTGTTTGCTTATCGCATAATGAGAGAAGACATCACAATAAAAGATTACTGTATTGAATCAAACAATTTCAATGTACCTATGCAATGGTAAATTTCAGGACAGGGTGGGTTTCTGCCAGCTGTGAAGCAGATAGCAAATGTAGCAGCTTTACCAGGCATCGTTAAACGTTCCATTGCACTGCCAGATGTTCACTCAGGATACGGCTTTGCTATCGGGAACATGGCTGCCTTTGACATGGACAATCCTGAGGCAATACTGTCTCCAGGTAATTTGAATAGTTCATCCGGGTAATGTAAGCAAACAACCTACAACAAATGGTTAATTAAAACATCAAGTGGGAGGTGGATCGTTGACGCGTCGTTAAATCGACTTAACACCGCAACTCCAGTCGAAAGCCTGGGACCACTTAATTAACCTAAAGTCCAAAAACAAAACATAAGTTCAACAACAAGAAGAACTGGACAGTTGTCACTGCTTGTAGTTTAACTGACATTCTTTCCCGACTGACTGATTAAACATATCCTCCTTCTTCTACATAGGTTACAAAGATTAGTTGAATTTTGCCTATACTTAATATTATATAATTACCTATAGTTTACTGAGAGTAAATAATTTCTAATCTGAACAGTCGTCCATTTGCTCGAATCAGTTTTCTACAAACTTATTCTATTTTTTATAGGTGGAGTTGGTTTCGACATAAACTGTGGTGTAAGACTATTGAGAACTAATCTGTTTGAAAAGGACGTCGAGCCCGTCAAGGAACAATTAACACAAACTCTCTTCAATCACATTCCTGTGGGTGCGTATTTAATTGTTACTTGTGCATACATATTTAATAGTGCGTATTTTATGGTTCGTATTTTTTCCCGTCAAATGCCTTTTTGCGCCGAAGGCGCAAAAAGGCATTACTAAGGGTTAACGATCGAGGGGGTGGTTGGAGAATGTGTATACTAGGTTTATGTCGTGTGTGCGTTACGTTCGTGCGCGCGGGCGCTCCTTTATCAAACTTAATCATGTATACGAATACAATAATAGCTGTGTTAACAGACTTAACTGCCTCCGGCCGACGAATGTAGTTCACATTATGCAATGTATACATGATTGCCTCAATTATTTGTTCTTATCATGCAAAAATCGCAACAAGATGTACCATCAATCAAGGGATACGATCAAAATTCTTTTAAACTGAAGTTTTATTGAGTAATTTGTCTTGAATGACAGATTACCTAGATTGAAAGATGAATGTAACACGATTTTAAACGTTCAGCCGGACAATTTTAATTAACGACTTATCCACACCATTTGTAAAAACACATGAACGTTGTACAAATAAAGGTCGCATATACAATACAATAATGGCGACGTTTATGTGCAGACTCAAGATATTTGAAACAGACAATGAAAGAAACGCGCTATTGTGTTCAAACTTTGCGCGTGCAGCGTGCAGTTTTCAAATCTTGCATCGAACGGCTGCATTAATTCGCGCGTTTAACACGTGCAGAACAATGAAATTGACCGAAATGACGTCTAGATAGTGATTGGCGAAATGCGAGTTGCCTGTTGCGTATTTTTTATTCCTCATTCCGTGAATTGTAATAACAATAAGCGATGGCATGACACGGGAAATTCAGCGGTCGCCTGACACAATGAAAGCGGCCGCAAGTCTTGTTACTAACTTAAATTCATGTGTTGGCAAGTCTTTTTCATAACGGATATTGTGTGTTTAAATGAGCACACGATATTCAGAGAGCTGACGCACCCAGTATTCAAAATAGACATGTTCCAGGAGTTGGCTCTAAAGGGATGATACCAATGAACGCCAGAGATCTAGAAGAAGCTCTAGAGATGGGTATGGACTGGTCTCTGCGAGAGGGATACATCTGGGCTGAAGATAAGGAGCACTGCGAGGAGTACGGCCGGATGTTACAGGCTGATCCCACTAAAGTATCAGCTAGAGCTAAAAAGAGAGGTGATATAATTTTATAAATTATTGAATTATAAGTAGACTGATTGAGTCTGTTTTATGTTATCATTCTTGATGATCATGATCATCGATCTGATCATGTCAACATATGTTATACCCATAATTTCTCCTTTCTAGAAAGTAGAAACAAGTTCTTAATTGTAATTTCAAACAAATTCTAGGATTACCCCAACTTGGGACACTGGGAGCAGGTAACCACTACGCAGAAATACAAGTTGTGGAGGAGATCTACAACAAGCAGGCAGCAAAGAGGATGGGTATTGACGAGGCTGGACAAGTTTGTGTGATGATACATTGTGGAAGTAGGGGTCTGGGACATCAGGTCAGTGTATTTGTACACTCTGTCTACATATCTCTATATATAGAGACAAGGATCGACCGGGATCGCTTTTTCAGCCGGGACCGGGACCGGGACCGGGATTGGTAAAAATGGCCGGGACCGGGATTTTGCCGGGACCGGGACTGTAGCCGGGACCGGGACTGTAACCGGGACCGGGACTGTTACCGGGACCGGGATTGCAACCGGGACCGGGATTTTAACCGGGACCGGGACTGAATTTTTGTCGACTGAAAGTAAATTCTTATTCAAATTTTAAGTTTTAAATTTCAATTAAACTTAAATTAACTTCGTGTTCAACATTTTAAAAAAACATATGAAAACCAATTAGCCGTAATTGAATGATATCAATACTGGAACTTCAAATTGAGATATCATCATAGCACCATGGACTTACTTGACTTTTCAATTGAAATAACTTCGTCCTATACAGTTGTGCGATAATATAATAGCCTTTACTTTAAGATACATTGCGACGGTGGCTTATGACTTTGGTTCTCCCAATAACGTGATAAGAGAGGAGGTTACAAGGTATATGAAGGAAAAGCTCTCACCATAGTGGATCCTCTTGAGTTTTGGCAAAGAAACCATAAACTGTATCCTAACTTGACTAAACTTGTGAGGGTTTACCAATTACCATTGCCCATCGCCATCCACTGTGGCCAGTGAACGTGCCTTCAAGGTGGCAAAAAATGTTGTTGGGGACAACAGAGTGCGGCTCAAGCCCGACAATCTTGAAATGAATTTGTTCTTAAAATATAATCTGAGGGCACTTAACTACGACCTTAACAATCTGGAATCTCCACCTGCGGATTTCCACCCACTCAATACCACGCCACACACATTTGATTTCGTTTGTTCTTATCTGCTCGCTTATCTTGCCTAATTTAACAGCGAGATTGCTGTGTGCTTGTAGCGTTTAAGTGATGACTACCGTTAACGACAAGGAATTGGAGGATTTACTTGCAAGGTGTTTCCTATGGCTGCCCAAAGCTACGGAACAGGTGGGATATACTGAACCGGTCGATGTTACTTCAGCGAATTGTAAGCAGGCAATGAAGGGAACTTTGGTAGCATTGTTCACGGAAGCGTTTCATCTTGTGCGGCTCCAAGCGGTGTGACGTCATTTAGGCCTATTGTGTGCGTTTGTGCTGGTTGAACATATTAATCAGTAAGTGTGCTGTGTCCTAAAAGAGGGATTATATCATATTTTTGTATTTGTATGGGCTGGTGGTGTAGTGGTTTCCTTCTCGGCTCCCACGCAGGAGGTCGGGGGTTCAAATCCCGTATCCGCCAGTCCTAGAGAAGTGCGCTAAGGGCATTTGCCTATGCAACCTTCTTCGGTCGACTCAGCCGAATGATCGGGAAACCGTGATTGAGGGTTAAATGAGTAGCTGCCCATTGCAGCGAAGTCTCGGGCGATAAAAGTATGGTACACACTACCTTAACCGTCACTGGCGTGTATGTATAATTGTACATTCACCCTCCTGTAATTGGCCGTTACACTTGTGTAACATGTGGCTGTTGGAGTGTCCGAATTAAAATAAGTAGAGATTATATGATTATGTTTATAATTGGTCATTAGAACCACATGGCACCGTCCAGCTTCAATCAATAGCCTGGAGAGAGACCCTCGAGACTCAGACGAGGAATCGGGAGATGACATTCAGAGTATTCTCATAGGTGATTCTGAAGATGAGGACAGTGAGATTGAATTCAGCGAGGGCTCAGATGATGAGGATGACTGACTGTGTCCATGGTTGTGTTTTAAATTTTGTTTGTACCCGAGTGAATTTTAATAAAATTTAATCTATTGAAGTTAAATATTGAACCAATATTAAATCACTGTCTGTTATGAATTTCTATGAATCGAGTAATTTACATCTCTTTTTATTTCTTCAATTCAATTTCATAATATTGATGTATCTCATCTAAAAAATCTTCAATGAAAATTCCGAAATTCAGTAAAAAAATTCAAAATTCAATAAAAAATCGAAATAAAATTTTAAAAATTACAGTACAAAATCCCGGTCGAAATCCCGGTAAATTCCACGATTTTGACCGGGACCGGGATTCCAAAAAAAGGCTGATTTTGGCCGGGACCGGGATTTAGCCGGGATCCCGGTCGATCCTTGTATAGAGATAGAGATAGAGATACTCTGTCTCTATATATAGAGATAGAGATATAGATACTGTATCTCTATGTATAGAGATAGAGATACATATAAAGAGAGATAGAGAAGTTTGCATTCCTCAACTCCCGTGGAGAAACTAGCTATGCACTGGTGGCGATGATATAACTTTTCAGTTAATAACATCTCCATGAAACTATAGCATTGCTCCTAGGTACATAGGTTGCTTCCTCGCAGCCACCATCTCATATAAATTGGAAAACCGCTATAACCACCTAGCTACTCAGTCTGGATAACTTAAGGTCATGGGCTCGATTCCCGCTCCAGTCCCCTCGCCTTATTTTCCGACCGGTCCTCTCATTGATATGCCAGATCCTGTAGCTTTGCGTTTGCTTGCTCACAGCCCCGATTTACATTATCACAGAAACCCCGGTGACAAGTTGGGCGTTGGCCATATATGGCAGTGTTGTACGTTTCACTGGCAACACTGCAACGGTGTGTAATAACACTGGGTTATTGCTTCCAACAACAATTACATTGAATCGTTTTTGCACAAACAGGTAGCAACAGATGCACTGACTGAAATGGAACGGGCGATGAAGCGGGACAACATTGTTGTTAACGATAGACAACTTGCTTGTGCTAGAATAAACTCTGAAGAAGGACAAAATTACTACAAGGTTAATATCTTTTATCTGTTAAACGGTGATTGTGATGACTATATTTCTGTGCGATATATGAATCGGTAGTTGTCCTAGCTCCACTTAATTACATGTTTGCTGACATGGGCTCTTGGCCCTCGACCCTCGACCCTCACCTAACTTAATCATTAGACCCCACTATCTCTTAACGACACCCTCCCTAGTCGATGGCAGCTGCAGCTAACTACGCCTGGGTAAACAGAAGTTCCATGACATTCCTGTGTCGACAAGCCTTCGCCAAGATATTCAACTCTACCCCTGACGACTTGGACATGCACATGATTTACGACGTGTCTCATAACATCGCCAAAGTAAGTTCAAATTTACGTGTCTCATAACATCGCCAAGGTAAGTTCAAATTTACGTGTCTCATAACATCGCCAAGGTAAGTTCAAATTTATGTGTCTCATAACATCGCCAAGGTAACTTCAAATTTTAGTACTTTCCTGCAAACCCTAAAATTTACGTCCAATAATTTACAAAATGTCATAAAGAATAAGATGTGTCCTACTGTGTAAATTGTGTCCTGCTAATCCTGTACGGTGTCCTACTGTGTCCTACTAATCCTGTACGGTGTCCTACTGTGTCCTACTAATCCTGTACGGTGTCCTACTGTGTCCTACTAATCCTGTACGGTGTCCTACTGTGTCCTACTAATCCTGTACGGTGTCCTACTGTGTCCTGCTAATCTTGTACGGTGTCCTACTGTGTCCTACTAATCCTGTACGGTGTCCTACTAATCCTACTAATCCTGTACGGTGTCCTACTGTGTCCTACTAATCCTGTACGGTGTCCTACTGTGTCCTGCTAATCCTGTTCGGTGTCCTACTGTGTCCTACTAATCCTGTACGGTGTCCTACTGTGTCCCATGTAAGTAGCCATGTCAGTACATGTATTCTGACTGTGTAACTGTCTGTGTAACTGTCCAGATAGAACAACACATGCTGGACGGAAAGTTAAAGACGCTAATGATGCACCGAAAAGGAGCAACTCGAGCATTTCCTCCTAACCACCCTCTTATTCCTGTAGACTATCAGTTAACAGGTACCTTTTATTGAGCTACTGTAGTCCACCAAACTATATGAAATTAGATTGAGTGTCGGCTATTATCTGAAATTTCAACGTCTCTATCTTACAGCCGAGATAAGATTTCACGATTGACTGTCAATTCTTGATCGGTCTCTTACCTTCTAACTGACTGATGTAGTTTTACACAGTACAAAGTAAAGCAGATTAACTAAACTAATAAAACAACTAAACTAATAAAACATCAGGACAACCCGTTCTGATAGGAGGCACAATGGGGACCTGTAGTTACGTGCTGACCGGCACAGAGAAAGGGATGGAGCGTACCTTCGGGACTACCTGTCACGGTGCAGGTCGGGCATACTCCCGAGCTAAATCCCGGAGGAACCTGGATTACATGACCGTATTGGAGAATCTCAAACAGAAGGGAATTTCTATCAGAGTTGCGTCGCCTAAGTTGGTTATGGAGGAAGCGCCGGAGTCGTATAAAAATGTGACTGATGTTGTGGACACTTGTCATGGGGCCGGGATCAGTGATAAGTGTATTAAGCTCAGACCTATTGCTGTGATTAAGGGTTGAGGAAAGCTGCATGACGGGTTTTTATGTTTTAAGTTTATTCCAAATGAGTTAAGTTTTACAAATCGTTGCTTTGGTGGTTTATGGTTAACCGTGTTTTAAGTTTTTTGCTTTTTTTGAAGAAATTTTCAGTTGATATTACCGTATTTGCTTTTTTCGTTTTAAGTTTTTACTTGTTGTAACTTTAACTGCCATATGATTAATGATGTGACCCATTATTTGAGAATGACGGGCCAGAAATAAAAGTTGTTTCGTGTCATTGCAAAGCGCCTTAAATTTATTTCTGTGTCCTTTTTCAGCACTCACATAATCACGATATACCGCGATGCGCGCGTGGTCTTATCGTTTTCAAACAACGCTTTCTCAATAAATGTCTTAGAGTTTTCGAAGTTCGGTATTGCTATCCAAGGACCAAGCCCCAATGGCCAATTTCCAATCAATTTAACTTCATATTAATTCCCTTTCAACGAATCGATTGTTCGACTCTCACTGACTTACTAAGTGCTCTTCCTTCTAGAATGTCCCGAAGTGTCCGGTTAGAAACTAGAAGTCGAGCTCGAGATGACCTTCGCAGGGCCATGAAGGCTATTGACAAAGTCAAGAAATGGTATGTTCATTACAGGGGGTCTTAAGATTCCTGTCCAAGTTTCTAATAAGGCGAAGAGACAAGATTTTAATTTCAACTGTGTATTATGTGACATGTGGTTAAATATTTTAGACACTTTTTTAAATGTGTTCTTGGTGTTGAGTTTCAATCATCCTGTTTGATTGTGATATACTAAGTTTTCAAATAAGATACTTGTAAATATAATGCTAGACTAAGTTCTAAAATAAGATACTTGTAAATATAATGCTAGACTAAGTTCTAAAATAAGATACTTGTAAATATAATGCTAGACTAAGTTCTAAAATAAGATACTTGTAAATATAATGCTAGACTAAGTTCTAAAATAAAATACTTGTAAATATAACGCTAGACTAAGTTCTAAAATAAGATACTTGTAAATATAATGCTAGACTAAGTTCTAAAATAAGATACTTGTAAATATAATGCTAGACTAAGTTCTAAAATAAGATACTTGTGAATATAACGCTAGACTAATTTCTAAAATAAGATAATTGTAAATATTACGCTAGACTAAGTTCTAAAATAAGATACTTGTAAATATAATGCTAGACTAAGTTCTAAAATAAGATACTTGTAAATATAACGCTAGATGTTTCAGGGAAAAGAAGTGGGTATCAGTCGGAAGCAGCACCTGTAAATTAAAAGTTTTCAAATGGGTCCCCAAAGCTACAGACGAAAAGAAAGATGAGGAAGGAGAGAAGACTGAAAACGCGGCCCCAGTAGCTGAAAAAGAGAACAAACCGGCAGAAGAAACTCCAGAAGTAAAACCACCTCAAACTCCTGAAGTCAAGGAAACTTTCCAAACTCCTCAGTTTTTATCAGCTGTTGTGGACCAGGTACAATGGTCTGAGATTTGCCTTTTATGCTTTAATAAATTTCGGTAGTATTTCACCATTAAAACCGGCTGTTTCCATCCCCATCCGACTCCTTATCACTCTTATCCGTTTTCAGGCAACATACGAAGATTCCCGAGACAGTTTCACAGCTTCTACAGCGGAGTTGATGAAGTATTGCCCCGACCCGGACTCACAAGATAGCATCACAGAAAGTGACTTTACTGGTGAGGAGTGAAGTGGTTAAGTTCAAGCTCTGCTTCGGAATTTGGAACATCAACTTGCTTTTCTTACAGTTAAAAGTTTAATTTATGTTGATTGGGATTTACTTGAGTCAAGCTTGCCATTGAATTATGTTATATTGACTGATAATTGTTTCAGTTTCAATGTCAGATCAGTTAGAGGATAGCACGAAGCCGCTCTCCGAAACATCTACTACTGCACCTAACGACAATTCTAAAAGTGACAGTCCCGACCCGAAAATAACTGTTTCAGATGTAAGTATTTCACAGCAACTATATAGATCATTCATCTTATCATTATTTGCTATTTTGGTTGGTTAGCCCTTTTTATTAGATATGGGACTGTTTGGTAGGTACATCTTGTAACAAGGAATACACAATGGTATGATTAACTATACAAGATGTACGTAACCACACTAGCAGTCCTATTTCTGATTAAACTTACAAAAAAGTCTTCCTGCTTTACACCTTAGTTACACTTTCAGTTAGAAAATTTGTATTTATCTATTTGATTTATATCTTGTTAACTGATATTTCTATATCTTGAACAATCGCATGTTCTCTCAGGCATTCAAGAACAAAGAAGAACCCACGGCCCCCTCATTACCCGAGAAACCAAAAGAAAAGAAAGAAAGTAACGAGAAGAAGGAAGAAGAGTCAGGACCAAAACCGGAAGAAGAGAAGATGGAGGTGGAAGAAACGTCCAACCAGGGTTAGTTTTTAGTAAAAGGTCCTTGTGTTGCTACTTATTCACTTTGGTACATTGAGAATTCGGTTGGTTTATAAAATAATCAAATATTGGATTTTAGAACGGCTTGTCTTGAGCAATGGGACGAACCAAGTTGTGTAGAAATGAATTAATTTAACTTTATCATCAGCATTTTATTACAACATTGCCTCAATAAATTTATTTAATTTGTAGTGTTGAAATAGTTCAAGACTTTGTTGTTTAGATATAGTACGAGTTCAAGAAATTTTTTCACACACATTCAATCGAATCAATCAGCTCATCTCAGCAAGTTTATTGACCTTTATGTTGTTTATGTCATAATACTTTTCAGGACCACAGCCCGAAGAGCAGCCCAGTGAAGAAAAGCCAACCGAAGAAACAAACCGTGAACAACAGAAAGAAGAAACAAAATCAGAAGAACAAAGTAATGAAGAGACCCAACCGAACAAAAAACTGAAAGAGAGCTAGTAGAAAAGTCAAAAGTACTTTTTAAGACTGAAATTCGATGCATTATTTTATCAATCTGACAACTTTGTTTCATACACGTGTAAAAGTTTTTTCTTTGAAGCGATATATAGTTATTGTTATGTCATATCACTTACAAACTTTGCTTGATAAGGTTTACGCGTTGTGTGGATGTATTGAAAAGAGTAAACAGGATTATCGATATTTTGTAATATTATTTAATTGTACGATTTATTTTAACGATATGTATTTGTTTAATCCAAATTTATTCCTCATTCGATAAATTTATTCGACTACTGTCAAAAACTCATAACAGCATGCTGCATAGTGCATGTGCATTAATTATCTAACCGATATCAGTATCAACCTTAATTTTAAGTTTAACTCCTTTTAAACTTGTGCTATAAATAACATGTAATGAACTAAATTCTTATTCTAATTCTAACAGGATGGTGCTACGACGTATAATACCGTGTACCAGAAACATTCTCCCCTCTCCTCCAGGATGCAGTACAGTGAACCAAACTTATTCTGTCAGAAATATGTCAGATTCTGTCCCTCAGCCCGGCAAGATACCAAGACCTAAAACTGTAAATTTCAAGAAGAAAAATTTCAGATTCAGAACCGTAAGTCTCAACAATTGAAAAAATAGAAATGGTTGTTAAGTAATATCAAGTTACATATCGAGTAAGTGTGAAGTAACATGATTTACGCCTCGAGCGTAGCGAGTGGTGTAAATCTCATTATTCTTCGAAGCCGAAGGCTGAGTTGAATAATGATATGTTTTTAACGAGGGCGGAGCCCGAGTTGAAAACATGTTATTACTTTGCACTTATGAGTTATGTAACGATATTATTTACCAAGTAAAAATTGCAGATAGTGCGGGCAGTTGCTAATGATAACAAGAAAAAAGGACGTTCTCTCGTATCACTAATTTGGAGCAGGCCTCAGAGTCATGTAATGATATTATCTAGGAAGTAAAATTAGCAGGCAGTGCGGGTAGTTGCTAGTAAAAAACAGAAAAAAGGACGTTCTCTCGTATCACTAAGTGTGAGGTAATACGCGGTGATGTTATACGAAAAAGGGTGATGTAATACGGTGATGTAATACGAAAAAGGTGATGTAATACGAAAAAGGGTGATGTAATACGGCCATAAGTGTGATGTAATACGAAAAAGGGTGATGTAATACGACAACAATGTGCAAATACCACGTTTTACTCAACCGGTATAATAGCATCACGCGGTAAATAATTAAGTATATGAGCTTATGCAACCAAAACAACAATTTGGCTTGCTTCAATTCTAAAACCTTTCTGGTATGCCTACCCTCATATAACATTATTAATATCCCACTCAGGATTTGATCGGTTTTACTGTATTCGCTACCGGACTGTATTTCGTAATGTGGAAACTAATGCTGGATTGTAAAAACGATGACATTCAGAGTAAAGCAAAGTGGAAGAAACTTGGAATTGATCCTGATAAGCTTACAAAATCACCCTGAATATCCCATTTTGTGTAACTAAGTTACCTTGGATACTTACTTAGGTTTGGATTCCTATACAGACATTACAGTGCTACTCGCTATGTAAAGGAATCACGTATTTGGTACAAGAATCTGACGTTTGCCGAAATCAGTCAAAATCGACTTATAAAATAGAGATATGGCCCGTCTCGTGTTTTGTTTGGATTTTGTGGATAAATAAATTAAGTTTTAATGTTTAGATAGATTTTTTTCTTTACAAGAATTGGTATTTATTATCATCTTTTATTTGTTTTGATGTGAGTCACTTGTCAACAGGGTATACATTTTGAAATTCCCCATGAAAATCGTGTCCCTGTCAATTATCCCGTAACTTAATAAACCGTCATTTCTCACTTCCAAAACTAATAGCAATTTAATCTACCGATAAGATGGACAAGACTACAGAAAAGATTTCGAGGCCGACATCCCTTAGAGTAACTAACAGAGGACTGAGATACGTGAGTTGAATGTTTCTAGTTTCCTTAACATTTCGGTCGGTGCTATTGTTTCCATGACAACAGAAAACATGAGGTTCCCAAGAAATTTAAGCGTAATCCTCATATCATCTGGAATTTTGATACATCTTTTCAGACGTTGCTTTACTTCGGAGTATTTGGATCTTTTGGTGTGTGGTTAAAGATCTGGCATGCTAGGTATTTGAGGTGCGGTCTTCCTAAAGAAGAATGGCAGAACTATGACGATGAGTTCAAAAGAAAGGAAGATGAGAGGTCATCAGAAATTCTGTTAAACATTGTTTTCCGTTATTAAACTTGCCTGAACTTAAAGGAAATAGATGTAACGACTTGATACCTGAATTTACTGACTTCTCTGAATTTCTCTTCCGATTAGCTAATATCTAACTTCTCTATTTACCTCAGGTGGAATATAGACAGAGTGGAAATACAGCCGGACTACTACAAAGACTGGACATCAGTTCAGACTGTCAGGAAAGTGTGGAAATCTCTGAAAGGTTCCAGTACAGAATGAACAAACAGCAGTTCCGGCAAGGCGGATACAAGTACGAAATGGTTTAGGACAGCATTGAAATCTTTGAAACTTGCCGATATACTTATACGTGGAGTTGAGATTTAAAATTCTGCTTTACTTTGAAATCGTGAAATATCGGGCCGGCCCATTTAAGATTGGACGATTGGACTTCAATCTGAAGAACGCACAATATCACAGTGACCAGACCCGACTTTAGTGTTGATTTTCTAATTTATTTGATGTGAAGTAGTTGAGTTATTTGTTTTGGTTTTTATTCGGATTTATTATTGTGTCCATCTTTAGTAATCTCTTATTCACGCATCAATCAATTAATCAAATATCTAAGCAGATTTTTCATTACCAATATTCGGCATTCTCATCTAAACCTTCCCATTTGTAAAGCTCAGTCATGGTATCTAAAAGTAAAGAAAAGAAACAACAGAGAAAAGAAATGTTTGCTAAATTGGGGGCAGCTCAGCAACTTCTTAGTAAAGCTAATGTTCCAGACAAGGATCACATGGAAACACTCGTCCCCTTTAAAGTAAGTTTTGTAATCACTCGTGTAATCCCTCGTGTACATCGAAGTATGTTCCTTTCTATTTTGTTAAGACTGTTTTTGTATATCTCAAGATTTTATCAACGCCAGTTCAAGATATAAAATAGTTTTATGACAGAAGTACAACAGAAACGGAACAGATTTAGTTATCCAGTGTGTTCACTACGAACAGATCGACAAAGAAACTTTCGAAGCTATCTACCGAATATTGGAGGATAACATGAAAGCAGGTTAGGAGTCTGAACTCTGATGTCTCAGTATACTAGTATTTAAAATTTGTCCCTAAATTCCAATATTGCATACTCATAGAGACGACTTTTTATCCTGAACTATTACAGTGTTTAATCAGAAATAGGACTGCTATCAGAAATAGAACTGATATAGTGCTGTTACGTTCATCTTGTAACAAGGAATACGCAATGGCGTAACTGCGTATTCATTGTCACAAGATGTACGCAACCACACTAGCAGTCAAACAGAAAATTCCTCTACTTCACACCAAATTACAGAATATGACGTGTATTTCTTCACACCACATTACAGGACTAAGGCCCAACGGATGGGAGCGTAGCTCCCGTTCACACCCCAAGATGACGCGTAGCTCCCGTTCACATTACAGAATATGACGCGTGTTACTTCACACCACATTACAGAGTATGACGAATATCACTTCACACCACATTACAGAATATGACGCGTATTACTTCACACCACATTACAGAATATGACACGTGTTACTTCATACCACATTACAGAATATGACACGTGTTACTCCACACCACATTACAGAATATGACGCGTATTACTTCACACCACATTACAGAATATGACGCGTGTTACTTCACACTACATTACAGAACATGACGCGTGTTACTTCACACCACATTACAGAATATGACGCGTATTACTTCACACCACATTACAGAATATGACGCGTATTACTTCACACCACATTACAGAATATGACGCGTGTTACTTCACACCACATTACAGAATATGACACGTGTTACTTCACACCACATTACAGAATATGACACGTGATACTTCACACCACATTACAGAATATAACACGTGATACTTCACACCACATTACAGAATATGACGCGTATTACTTCACACCAAATTGCAGAGTATAACGCGTGTAACTTCACGCCACATTACAGAATATGACACGTGTTACTTCACGACCACATTACAGAATATGACGCGTGTTACTTCACACCAAATTACAGAATATAAC
>JH153500.1:2483-13364 GCA_000226015.1 Mnemiopsis leidyi | reverse complement strand
GATTTCAAGATAAAATGAAGGATAGCACATCATTAATATANATTTTTACTACATCAGATGATTGGACAGCAGTAAAACCTGCAGTAGATCTAGAGACAACACCCCTGGAAATAAAGACAAACAGCACGCTAGAAAGTGAAGATAAAGTATACGTGTTGTTCTACAACTCACAGGGAGAAGTTGCAGGAGGAGTCTACATCTCCTTCACCTCCACCCCACAGTGCGAGCTCTACAGGTGCTCCTCATCCTACATTAACTTCCCAAGTAACCTGCCTGCTGCTGTAGACAAAGTATGGAGGATAAGTCTAACTAGAACTTCAGGTATAAGACTACAGATACACTGTAACGACGTTGAAGTTGTCAACTTCCTCCTGTCAGACGATACGTGTTTAAGTTTCAGTGACTGGAGGAAGTACTGGAGTAGGGACGTAGAGAAGATAGCATTCACTATAGATGACACTGCGTCAGTCTACTACAGACGTTGCAGACTAAGTAAATATACCATTTCGTAGTACTTGATAAACCTATTCAATTCTAGTTAGTTACTTAATTAGTTAAAACATATTACTGGTGAGATTACTCTTAAACACTTTTAAACATCGTACCAATAATCTAATGTTGGCCCAAGGAGATGATATAAGCTATACAATAGGTGATTAAGCGTCATGTAAGTTCCAGTAAGCTTGTACGACTACTAAGTTCCCGTCGGCTGTTAAGGGGGGAGGTGAAAGATGGGCTGGGTTGCTGGGTTGTGGGAAAACTGGGGTAACTATTTCAACAAAACCGCAACTCAGATATCATGTCACATGGATTTCATACCTCGACACATCTCGACGTAACAGTAAGGGCTGAAAAGGAAGGCACACTGACTAATAGAATACAAGATCAAATATGTACTCAAACATTTATTTGTTGTACCAAAAATTTATTTGTTGTACAACTGTAAGTTTATCACTGCTTCAAGCAGTTTAACTGACATTCTTTTCTGACAGTCGACTGCCCGACAATACTTTTCCTCCTTCTTCAGCATCGGTAGTAAAGATTAGTTGATGCTTAATGTGATTCGCTTTACAGAAAGGATTGCAACTTGTAACAACATTTCCCAAGGTGAAAAAGAGATAAGAGAGAACGAATAAACAACGCTGGAATGTCTCGGGGATATCGCTCGTTTTTAAAACCTTTATGATCAAGAACTTGTAACTAAGTCTCTTGGATTTAATTTTAATGATAAAGGACCGATAAATATTTCAAATTAAAATATTTGCCATATTGTCATGGTAGGTTTTTGTTCATGTTCTCTATTTTGACGATGTCTTTTAACTACTAACTTTTATTAGGTTGTACTAAACTAAAAGCTGCGTGGAAGAACATCGAGCCACCTGCAAAGAACAAAGACACAGTTGCCAGTAGCAGTGGATTCCGGACTTGCCAGTAGATTCCGGACTTGCCAGTAGATTCCGGACTTGCCAGTAGATTCCGGACCTGCCAGTAGATTCCGGACCTTTGGAAGTTAAATGTTCTGAGTCGAGCACTATCAACGTATGAGAAAAGCAAGCAAGTTTGAACCTACACATAAAGCACACAATTAACGCCTTAAAGCACATAATTAAAGCAAACGATTAACGCCTAGGATTGAACCCCGATACATTCAAGGTTATACGTAATTTCGTAACAACAGTTATGTCTATTTTGCTATACAATATAACTAGCTTGCCCATTCTATGACTTGCTCAATTTCAAATGATATGACAAGGGCTGGAAGTGCGATGGCTAATAGTAATACCTCAAAAAACTGCACCATCTAACTGACATGTCTATTAGAAGTAACGTTTAATTAAGTTACAACAATTCATAACAATTATAGGCAATCGAACTCAATCACAGTCTAATTTCTGACAAACGAATCTTTCTCAGAGCGATGTTCTGAAACTTCGAAGTCCTCGGAGACTGATAACTGGTGGATCCTAATGGAGTTACTCTTATCACTGACTCTCTCCTTACGAACAACTAGAGCTTTCTGCAGCTCCAAATTTTGGTTTTTTCCATCAGTCAAGGTAACTTTTGTGATAGCTTTAGATATCATACACTTATCAAATTTTTGGAATAAAAATATATTGATTATCGATGATCAAACACAAAACAGTTTGACGTATCATTGAAAGCTATCCGCTTTGTCAGAATATCGATCGTGTTAGCATTAATTACGATATCACAAAACTATAAGTATTATAAATGTACTCAGGTTCAATACACTTCTAGCCCAGTGGAAGAATTTTGTATTCCATTAGTAAAGGTAATTATGTTATATGCAAAATCGATTATCCTAACAGTTTTAATGATGCATTTATCTTCTTTTTTACTTTGACTTATCGTCAAGATAACACAAGGCTAACTTAAATGTTTTCAGGATATCCAGTTGAAGACCATTTCCATTGGAAGTATACTCAGTGTACAGAACAAGACTTGGACACCAGTAGCTGTACATCCAGCGTACAGGACGACAATAAAGTTTATTATGTAAAATCAACTATACCACCAATTTTAGAATTCAGATATTCATGCTTATCTCATTTTTGCTGCTAAAAGCGTTTGCTTACCTTTCTTTTTAGTCAAAATCTGATTATTTATTATCTTGAAATGAATAACGATAGCACATGAATAACGTATACGTTCTCAGGATATCCACTTCCAAGACCATTTCCATTGGAAGTACACTAAGCGTACAGAACAAGACGTTTTTATTCTATTATTGAAGGTAATTATGTAAAATCAACTTTCCCAACAGTTTTTATTCTATAAGTAAAGTTGATTATGTAAAATCAACTATCTCAACGGTTTTTATTCTATTAATGAAGGTAATTATGTAAAATCAACTATCTCAACAGTTTAATGATGCATTTATCTACTTTTTAACGTTAACTTATAGTCAAGATAACACAAGAATTACATATATGTTTTCAGGGTATTTACTTAAAGACCAGAAGCAGTATTCCGAGCGTACATAGGAGACGAAGTCTCTCCTCCACTAGCTCTATATAACTTGGATATCAGTAGCTGTACACCCAGCGTATAGGACGACCGTAAAGTTGATTATGTAAAATCAAGTATACCACCAGTTTCAGAATTCAGATATTCATGCTTATCCGTTATATACGTTAAAAAACGTTTATTTGTCGTTGACCTTTCTTTTCAGTGAAAAGCTGTTTATTTAGTATGTTAACATAAATAACGATTTAACACAAGAATTACATATATGTTTTCAGGGTATCCACTTGAAGACCAGAAGCAGTATACCCAGCGTATAGGACAAGACGTTTTTTATTCACGTATGTATTTATCTATTTTTTTACGTCGACTTATCGCTTATATTTCTTTTTAATCAAAAGCTGATTATTTATCATGTTAACATAAATAACGATTTAACACAAGAATTACATAAATGTTTTCAGGGTATCCACTTGAACAACAGTGGTAGTAGAAGTATACCCAGCGTATAGGACAAGATGTCTCTACTCCACTTGGAGACCAGTAGAAGTATACCCAGCGTATAGGACAAGACGTCTCTCCTCCACTTGGAGACCAGGAGAAGTATACCCAGCGTATAGGACAAGACGTCTCTCCTCCACTTGGAGACCAGTAGAAGTATACCCAGCGTATAGGACAAGACGTCTCTACTCCACTTGGAGACCAGTAGAAGTATACCCAGCGCATAGGACAAGACGTCTCTACTCCACTTGGAAACCAGTAAAAACTAAAAACTGTATACTTAGGGTTTACCCTGTGAAACTTTTAGCTTTAATTGTGTTTTCAGAGCTACAAAGGCAATTAAACAATCGAATATTTTAAGGCGGAACATTTACACAGCTTTTACAATTGGTCTGACCTCTGAAGGAGCAGTCAGGCACTTTCAAAGCTTTTTTTCAATATTTACTATTGAGCTTTAAATGCAGAACATTAAGCATGTTTTTTTTCTTTCCTGAATTATGAACAGATACACTGATTTGAATTTGAGCAGTACACTTTTCCCTGTCTTGTTTAAACATAGCATACAATTATGCAACTTCAAAATAACTGTCCTAGAGTCTTGTTTACCAAGAGTTCTTACCAGGGTTCATAACTTAATAAGCTTTTATAGACCTTAATAAAATGTGATTTTCTCGTAGAGGTAAACAACTAAACAAAGTAAAAACTACAATAAAACTGTCCTACCTACCCGTTATTCCACCGTAAGCGTCACTATTGCTGCACCGTGTAGAAAAGTTGGCGTGGAGCCAAGTTTTGTAATCCTCCCTCCAAACTAAGAGGTACATGGATGTTGGACTCTGGTAGCTCAGTACTAGACCTATGTAGCCGCTCTCTCGTGTCGAGGATCGCACGTAGAAGGTTCCTTTGTAGTCAATGTCTTCAAATCTGGAAAATCGGAGTTTACTTATTTTCTAATTATTTCTCGCAACTCGTGATAACTTGAAAAGAGAAATACAGACTACAGTGACTGGTATTTTAGAATTTATGAAGTGTAGCCATGTTGCAACTAATCATAACAACTATGTGTTGATCAACACCACTGCAAAAAAGTTGTATGGCGGTAGGATTCCTACTTTATTTAAAAATTGTTCTAACCGAAATTTTTATGACAAACGAAATACAAACTCAATATCTTTGCGATTTTGAATTTTTCCGGTTAAAACTATTGCTTTCGTCTAGAATTGGACGTTCTTTTGCCGTTCAAAACTAATTTTTCAGTCTAGAAAAGGAAAAACTGATGGATATGATATTTCTGTTAGAAAATGATGTTTTGGTGAGAAAATAATGTTTCGGTTACAAAATGATGTTTCAGTCACAAAATAGATGGCCATAGAAAAATCGTTTCTAACCGAAAAATAGTTCTAACCGAAATTTTTCAAATCGTCCTAACAGTAAATAAAACTTTTTTGCACCTATAGTGTTGAACTATATGAATGACGCACAACCTAAAAACCTAATGTCTCCCTGCTAAGGTTGGAGAGTACTTTAGTGCTACTTTGAGAACACCAGGTGGACAAATAACACCGGTAGTAATATCACTTTAACACTGGAGCTGTCGTTAACAAGAGAAAGATAATTCTGTGTCTGGATGAGGAAAAAACGTGCTGTCTCACCATAGTGCAAAATGTTTTGATGGCCAGAAAAATGAAACGTAGGGAAATCGGAATGTTTGTGTTTTCTAACTCTAAATTTGGGGGCATCGCTTAACTATTGACATACAGAAACAGCGCGGTAAATAAAACAAGTGATAAAGTATTGTATACACAAAAGTGTTATGAGCGGTTACTTAGAGTAATAATTGTGGCGACAAATTTTTAAATGTTTGATAAACGATTTTACTGGCCATCAACTGACTATCATATGATAATTTTAAAAGTTTGCAGTTAAACTGTAAGCACTTTGGTGAATGAAAATTGGAGGGAAGAAAGCAAATGTTGACCAATCAAAGTGTTTAACAGTTGATAAGAGCAACAACAGGTGTTTTACCAAGGCACAACTATCTGGTCTATTATACCAGAAACAACAACACTTAAATACAATGTTAATACATCATCAGTAGCAGTAAATCAAACCCCACGGCATTTCGCAGGTGTCTTCAGGACCAACAGAATTTCCCATCAATCCAATCATTTAGAGATTATCTTAAGGATCGAGTTTCGGATGATCGATATAAAATTCATCAATTGCAGCAGGTACATTGAGACTGGCGGAATGATACCTATGGGGTTGATTCTCGGTAATTCTTCTGTACTTTTGGGGTCAGTTCATACCACTGGGCCACTGGCTTAGTTACTCCACACCGGTAGTCAAGATTAACCTTGTCTTTTTGTTGCTCATGATAAACTCGGCTAGTTTAAACATTGTATTCTCGTTTGACAGAAATTTAGGGACTGAATATTAGATTAAGGACCAGGGTCCCCCTTCTATAACGAATAGGATTACTTTACTTTAGGTCCTTGATAGTTAATTAATACTATATCCAATCGACGGCCATCTTTTTGTGAAAATACTTAAATCTGTGAATCCGAAGATGTAGTTGTGTTGCGAAGATGACTCAGTCGAAGATAGCAGTTGTCTTGTGATGGGATTCAACATAGAGAACCATACTTGTATAACTCATACTGAGCAAGTTTGTTTCTTTAGACTTGTTAATGTGAGTACTTATACTAGCTAATTAATCTGCAGCGCATTTTTTAAACTTTTATTTACTTGTGACCGATTATAATCTACAAATATTCAAAAAATGATTAAAATTCTAGTAATTTTTACTTGGTGCATAATTTGAAAAGATTACCTCCTAGGGGTCAGTTCTAGCAGTGATAGCACTCCTCGGCATCCTCTCCAGCAGTTTCACAATCTACTTCATAGCACTCCGCCGGATTAAGCTAGCAAACTGCAAGAACCTCCTCATCATCAACGTAGCTGTGAGTGATGTTGTTATCTCAACTCTCGGCTTCTTCAGAGGTCTAGGAATAATCAACAGTAAGTATGTGGGTGTTGTAAACAATAGTACGACCCCGGGCTGCGTGGTCTACGCGCTCTCGATGAACAGCTACGCAAACTCAGGGATGTTGGCTTTACTACCTCTAACAATCGACCGAGCAGTAGCTATCATCTTACCTCTCAAGTACAAATGCATCATAACCAGGAGAGCATGTTTGGGCATGTTTGCAGGAACTTGGTCTTCCATTCTCATCTTCCTCCTCTACGACATCCTGGCTTACACATCTACTTTCCAAACAGTTGAGTACTCTGAGCGTTATCACAGGTGTGTGGTTGTAGGAGAGTACTCCTACATTGAGGAACTCTGTCTTATCTCCATTCCCTTCCTCCTTATCCTTCTCATGTACTCCTTCATGCTGTGTGTCGTTGTAAGTAAACGGCGACAATGTGGCAGATTTCTCATCACAGCCAGCGGTATCATCCTGACCAGCTTAGTAGCTTATTCCCCCACAGTCATTGCAGACACCTGGGACATCTCTCTGAGATACGAAGTTTCGCAGATCCTAACAGTTACAGTGTTTTACACAGGCGGTGTTGTTAATCCTCTCATCTACGTGTTATCTCACCCTGTCACGCAGAGATATGTCAACAATTTGCGGAGGAAAAAGACAGGGGCTGCTGCTTTTCAGTCCTCCGTTTATCCGACTGAGTTTGAAGCGAGTAGGGTTAGAAACAATTCTGTTGTTCAGGCCCCTCGTGCAGACATTGTTCGCCTTCCTGACATCAAATCTTAGTGCTCTTTACTCTTTCATATCCTGAACTTTTTTACTTAAAACAGTATCCGCTGTAGCTAATAATAATTCACTTTGCCTTTCATTTGTTAGAGTCAATATACTACAATTTTTGATTTCTCAACAACGTTATGATCGTTACTGAACACACAACTTAGTTTATAACTATTTTTTATAAGTAGTAGGAGAAATTCCAGCAGCTCTACGCCCAACAATTACCGAGTTACGGAGGGTCTCTGTGTTTCAGTATGATACGTCACTTTCTACTACTATCACATTACAGTGTTATGATTACACCCACCACACTCTCCCTGCCCGCCACTCTTAAATACTTTTAATTTGTTTGTGTTTTGTTCGTTCCACCAAGTTTGATTCGCTAACATTTGATTTTAGGCAAGTAAATTGTATTATAAAGACTTTAGGTTAACGCCAATGTTTACCATAATTTTCATAATCATCAAAACGATTTAAAGGGAGGAATTTTGGCGATTGAACATGAAAATTGCTAATAAAAACTGTGTTACATCATAAATCGTGAATAGTCCATTTACTTGGTATATTTACTTGGATTTACTTGGTGCACAAAAACGTCAGTGAGTGCATTCCTTTGTCCCGGTAGCGTAAATCATACTTTTCGATGAGACATTACCATACCATACTTTGATATTTTAAGATGTAATGTTTCCTTTTCAATTGAATGTAAAATGACATTAAATTGAAGTATTGATTTATTGATAAAAAATATATTGTTTTATTGAAAAAAAGAGATAACAGATATGTGTGCTTTCACGGCAACAGTAACATTCAGTATCTGTCTCCAGAAGCCCAAATTTACACCAGGAGTCTTTATTTTCTAACCTTCCGTTCACTACTTTATCATGGCCTTCCTCCTCATCAGTGTCACACGTAGCCCTTTGTACTGAGTTCCTCATCTATGTTGTGATCACTACTTTTGGGAACAAAGAGGTACTGATATCTTGCACTGTGCAGCTGCCAAACAGCTCCTTAAAAGAAATAACTGCTCTAATAGAAAAACTCTCATATGTCTAAACAAGTAAAAAAAAGTTGCATTACCCTAGTTATTCTTTGTTTACATTTTTTAAATTAAAACTCTACGTGAAAGCGGTGTAAGTTGTTTTCCATGATGTAAGGTACAACACAATCAAAACACAGTTGAAACACTGAATCCCCTTCTTCCTAAGTATTCAAGCTGGGCACTAGTTAATAATTTGAAAAGCCCTCCCATAGCTGATTAGGTAATATGTGAACTGTGTGTCAGTTTCATTTTGAACTATATGACCCTTGTCCCTTTTACTGGAATTTCTTTTTGTTTTTTTTGAGTTATTATCAGGACAGTCATTGAAAATCTTTTTCTCTGTCACCATCACTGTCTATGTCATATACCTGCCACGTTGAAGTCTGCAGAACCTATTAATACCTATCAGCATCCAGGAGGAAGTTCAAAATCACGTTTACAATATTCATATAGCAAATCAAATCCATCACCTCGAAATTGAACTTGTTTGCAGTAATAACATTCTATAAAATCAAAAATGATCAATTAGATATATTTGATTACTTATAAATATGCATTCATTAGATTTTTCATACCCTTTTTAGATTTTAACAATTTTTGAATTAATTTAGATATTTTGAGTGATGATGCTGGCGCCTGACATCGTTACTTATTATTTATTTATTTATTTGTATTATAAATGTGAGGGAGATAAGTTCAAGGGTCTGGAAGGGAGCCTTCAGTGGCCTCCAGGGACGGGGGCTAGGGGGCAGAGCCTTCAGAAGAATTTTAAAAAATTGGTCAATGGGAAATATTTTATTCGTAGAAAAACGTAAAACAAGAATGTCAATAAAACAATATTTCAATAAAACAATATTTTAATTTAATGTCATTTTCATTCAATTGAAAAGGAAACATTACATCTAAACATATCAAAGTATGGTATGATAATGTCTCATCCAAAAGTATAATTTATGCTACCGGGACAAAGGAATGCACTCACTGACGTTTTTGTGCACACCAAAACGGCTGCATTATTGGACAGATTATTAGATTATTAGAATGTTCTTTAGCGTAGTTATTTAGCATTAAATGATGAAATTACCATCCACGAGCAGAAAGATTTTGATTTGGTGCTCTAGCTCCATGTGGGTAACGTAGTGAGTGGATTCTACTTAATTCACAATGTATTAGCATATTATATAAATTTGAAAGAAAAAAATTTACAAAATCAATAAGAAGAAATTTATTAAAAACAACCAATCATTAACCCTTACTAACACTTACTTTTAGCTTTCTCATATTACGTAATACCTAACCTATCTAGCACCTACCTACTAAGAAAATAACGTCACTTAATTTGCTAGCATTTACTATAAATCGATTTCCCTCATAGGTGCAAATAAGTTTTTTTTACTGGTAGGACGATTTTTCAAATTTCGGTTAGAAATTTTTTGCGGTTAGAATTTTTGTGTGATATATTGCTCGTTCGGCGGCGCTTCGCGCCACCTCACTCGCACTGAGTCATGGAAAGTAGTCTGTGTCAATAATGTAATCCTACCTCTAATAAATTCAAGACTTCTAAAAATTCTCTACAGTCTACCTCACAATTTAAGCAAATACCTCACCTAACCTGCTTCCTGTGAGCTAAAATTTCGGTTGTAAACTTAGATTACTTAGTTTAAAATGCTATTCTAGGCCAAATCTTTCTGTTTAAAACGAATTTTTTCGGTTACTAAATATTTTTTCGGTTAAAAACGTCCACACCATCATTTTCAACTGATTAACTGCTGTCTACGGCCAAATGTTTCGGTTTGAAACATATTTTTTCGGTTACTTAATATTTTTTCGGTCTTTTTTGTTTCTTTTTTGTTTCTTTTTTGTCAAATTTTTTAAATAAATTTCCTGCCAAAAAATTTCGGTTAGAATGATTTTCGATTAAAGTAGGGATCCTACCGCCATACAACTTTTTTGCAGTGGTGATTTCACAGAATTTTTAAATTGACAAACGTGTGTCTCACTATCACACTGATATACAATATGTAAGGTGAGATTCATATAGAGTGTACCAATCGAAGATACATTGGTACATTGTCCCTTATTTTGTGAAGAGTGGATGCAGCATGACCTAGTTTACGCCTTAAAGCTGTCATATGAGCATTCCAGGATAGATTTCCGTTGATGATAATGCCCAGGAATTTTGTGTCAGAAACTTTCTTAATAGGAAAATTGACTAAGAAAAGATTATGATGTGGTGAGTCTTGAACTTGATCATTAATTTGATTCAATGCTTTAGGTTTGAAATGAATGAAGCAACATTTGGTCATATTAATGTGCAGTTTGTTGCATATCATATAGCATCGGATCGACTTTAGGAGCTAGTTACCTTTTTTGTATGCTTCATCAGCTGTCTCCCCAACTACAAAAATATTTGTATCGTCTGCAAACATAATGAAGGTTCCTAAGTTGCTAACTCTAGAAATATCATTTATGTAAAGAATGAATAACAATGGGCCAAGGACGGAGCCTTGAGGAACTCCATAATCTACTAGGAGGTTGTCAGACTTTCCCCAAGACATCTGTATACTGTATTTCTTTTAGAAAGTA
>JH153497.1:91131-103618 GCA_000226015.1 Mnemiopsis leidyi | reverse complement strand
CATGCAGCGAGCTGATTAACAGCCGGAACATCAAGAGGAAAAACATCAGTTTAGGCAGATTCCATGTTTTTCGGTAAATTAACGATACATTATGCACATGCAATGAAGGTGGCGCAAAGCGCCGCCGAGTGAGCATTGTGGGCAAGTTTTTATATGAAAAGTGCCCCCCGCCCTCAGTTTTTAGCATGTTCCTCCACCCCCGGTGTCATTGTTTGAGGTGTTGCTCTATTATAGTTTTACTGCATGCGTTAAGTGATGTTTTAACATTTGAACTTAGAAGACCCATATGTCCCAACCAGTGATTATAGTAATTAGTCCAACTTCACCTTTCAGTGGCAGAGATGGATCGAACTTGGTTGTGACGATGAAGGTATCTTGTCGGTGGAACGATTGCGTGCGGAATATGACAGTGACGTCATCATGTATCGAGTTATTGACAGTATCCCAACCACTGCAGATGGTAAGATCAGGTGAGTGTGGTTGTACTTCAACAGGTATCTCCATCATATCATCTCATCGCATTATTTATAAATCAAGATCACCTATCTTAAAAACCCCTATTGTTTGGATAACTATGGCTAGTGACAGCTACGTTCTGAGATCAAGTCAAAACATGGTTGTTTGCAAGTTCCTCAATCTGTATCTTTAGATCGAGCTATTCCTATATCAATAGCCAATGTCCACACTCAGGCTATTTGAAACATTATAAGGAGAAAATACAGGAACGAAACTCTCTTACAGATTCAGATATATTTATATGTTTATGTTGCACGTGTAAATTTCAGTTTTACCGATTTCTGCCGGTACCTATACATCTGGCAGACGATGACAATGGAAGAACGACTACAGACGCTGTTCCAGATCCTCAACAACGGAGACCCCCTCACTGCAGAGACGGTTACAGAGGTGATAAGAGCAGTTCGACCTGAATCTGAGGACCTGGATCAAATCAGGATGATAGCCGCTCAGATGCCAGCTTCTTTGTCATGTCTAGGTAAGGTGCAGAGTGAGTTTTGTTGATCTTCACCACTGGGTAGATCTTAGGTTTTCTCTGTTAATGGTTATAAGGGGTTTGTTAGTTTTGATATCATACTTTCTCCTCGGATTTCCGAACTAACTTACTTGGCTTGGTTGTGTAATTGTTAAATTGACTATTGAGTCCGAGATTGCCTTCACTTATTAACTTGTTTAGCTGATCCGTGTAGTGTCTTCAGACCGACAGGCTGCATAAAACTTGAATCTTGGAATTCATCCAATAATATTTATGTATATTATATATATATATATCGCTCTTCGGTCCTTATTTTATAAAATTGCTTTTACGTATGGGCCGCTCGCCATAGCTGTTAAAACTGCTCGCTTCTGCTTGCTGAAAGCAAACATCAAGCGCTAATAACTTTTTAGAAGTTACATGTTTCTGCAATTATTCCAAATATGCGGGAATGAACACAGTTACTACATCCTTGCAAGTCTTGTTCAATTTAATTAAGAAAATGACATGATTTGTTAGTCTCTCGAAATTAAGTGGTCAGAATAACAGGTTACTTTACGCGAACTCATTACTAAACCGATATCTTCAACATTTCTATTGTGTGGGCTGTCATGTCTTATGATATCATTATATATTTCACCAACTGTACTCGGGCATCCAATTTCTTCATATTGACGATTTTTTTTATATAAGACAAAATATGATTACTCAGGCACTTCTGTGATCGACGAAGAAGATTTTGTCGCGTGGGCCAAAAATCTTCCGCTTTCTGAACTGGGGATGAAGCTGGGAAACTTTACCATTATAGACCAACGCGTGATGGCAGCAATGGAGGAGCAAGCTAACCGACAACAGCAGTAGAATGATTGGTTACAATGATCTTATAGTTGGTTGGAGTTGTAGTTAGATATAGAGGCAGGGCCGGGTGTTCAGATTTCAGACATAGATTGGTAAGTTTTAACAGTTTAAGAGTTGAGAGTTTTTATGAACTGGAGTGCTCACCTCCAAAAAAGCTTTACACCAAAATCGGTGTTTTGAAATTTTTTATTTGTTCTTTTAGAGGCGAGCTCCCCAGCCAACCCCCAAGGATTTTTAAAATGTATTTGTAATATTTATATTGTACATAATGTACTAGTTGTAAATAAAGCCTAGTTGTAAATATACAGTGTTTAATAGTAGGATAGACATTGAACAGGACGATAAATGTTGTGATGATCATATTTTTGTTGCAGCAAGTAGGAATCAGCGATCATCTGACGTTTCGGAAAATATTTCGTTTTCCAAAATCAATGCTCAATTATCCGTGTAATAGTAGTGTTGCAAGCAATAAATCTTTACTATTGAAATTTTTTAATTTACTATATATTACTTTCAACACTACTTTGACATAGAAAATTTTAATAAAGTTCTGCAATTTAATGGCAAGAAGACGATAGTGGCAGTGATTTGACCGACCTTATAGTTAAGTGATGGCATCAGATTGATTAAATAGCTCCTTGATGAACAATTAGCGATTAATCATAAGGAACCAATTGGGTGACTAGAACAAAGATTGTACGACAATTATTTCGATATTCTACAAAATTCCAATTCACTTCCGTTCCTCTGTGTATTTTCACGTATAATAAACATGTCATGAAATCCGTATTTAAAACTTATTATGCAAGAATAAAAGAACGGAGGTGCTTGTAGCGATAATTTAAAGTAATCATTACTGAAAATTTATTCTTCGTATTGAAATATTGGAAAATTTATTCTGTCTCAATGCTAACTGAATTAGATGTTTATTTGTTTACATCGGACTCATCACTCATTTTACTAGAACTTACGTAGAATTTGAATTCATTGTTTGACTTTTTGACATCGGACCTTTGTTTTAGCGATGGCATCCGTCGACTCAGGTTATTATCCTTATGCTCAACCAGCCACTCAACGGTCGGCGAAACCAATGAAGGATCCCAACAAGCCGAAGAAGAAAAAGTCTGCCTTTGATGTTTTCAGAAGCGAACAAATGCAGGAATTCAAGAGATTAAATCCAAAAAACAAAAGTTGATCTTGGAGGTTTGTTTTAAAACTTGACATTTGGCGGGATTTTCAATTTTGCGGGATTTTCAATTTTAATACTGTAAAAACGATTTGTTTTTAATAGAACAGAGGAATTGACCTGTTGTCAACTTGGGCGCCATTTACAATGTGCGTTCCAAGCTGCAGTGCGCGTACTGAAAAACAGCATCTTGGAGTTATGGTAACGATGTGCTTTGTGGGATTTTCGGCAGATAACCATCAAAAGGACATCAAAAGAGCAGTTACCATGATGTAAAGTGCGCGGCGCGCAACGAGTCTATTTCATTGTGCTGATTTATAAGCCGAGCCCTAGCCCACTTCAATAATATTGGCTCAAGGCTCTACGAAGACTGTTAACTTAAACACTCTACGGACTACGGCTAGTTCATTATTGAATAACCATAAATGGCGTATCCCGGAGGAAAGTTGGTTGATTTATTTGGTCAAAGCATTGACTATTGTATATTTAACGATGTATTAAGATGATTTCGTCTCTAAAACACCTTTCCAATCGTTCATGGAACTTAATGTTTCAGTATTTATGACGAATTTGAGCGCTACGTGGGCGGCTTTGTCAGATGACAAGAAAATTCCTTACGTCTTGGAGGCAGAGAAAGACGGAGTGAGATTTGAAGAAGAGATGTCCAGATACGTTCCTGCCCCTGAATTTGCTAACGGCAAAAAGAAGAAGAAGAAGAGAGTCAAGGAACCCGGCGAACCCAAACGAGCAACGTGAGTGGCTTTTCAATCGCATGGAATTTTGTGTTGAAAAATCAGCTGTTTTGACTCTGGTAAGTCGTTATCACTCCGTCTACTACGGTTACCTAACGCCGCTGTTCCCTCTACTCGCGCTTCTGACTCAGGCTTTGATCATGAGTAAAAAGGTCTCAAACATTTTTGCGGAAGTCCGTTCGTATGTTAGGTCATTCGAGGAGGAGCTAGCGTATTCATCGAATGAGCTAACGTATTCATCGAAGGAACTAACATATTCTTACCGGCTGATAACTGCGATTTGAAATCTCATAATCACAGTTTTCAGAATGAGAAACTTGAAGTAGAGAGAAATGGACTTTTGTTCCTAACCTGAGTTGGATGAGTTAGTGCAATTATGTCCAATCATTCATGGATCATCTGAACTATGCAAATGAGCTCAGCTAAGCATTATTTGATAACCATTAACAAATAAAAATTATTGAGGCAGCTTTGTACCAAAGAAAAGGACTGATCATATTATTAGTGTTAAGGTTCCGCCTATTGATAGTGTGCCCGACTATTGAGTCGAATCCCTATGATTGATTCTAGGTGCCCATTTTCCCGGTGTCTGTATGCGTTGTCCGAAATTTAGTTCTTCTTGTTCAAACGTTTGTCCGTGTTTTGGTGGAAAGGCCTAACGAACATTCGGGTAAAACGGGCGCGGGCTGCTCATGCCCTTGGATGAAAGAAATCCTTATTTCTGCAATGTAGTATTTGCTGCGATTTTATCGAGCTTGCAAAGTGATGATTTGTGAGGAGTACCTCTTGATAATTTGTTCCCCATCGGGCACTCTCTCACTGCTTGAATTAACTGGATTGACTTTTTTAGCAACTTTAGACTAGTCTATCATATTACAGATTATAACTCGATAAACTCAACTTTGACTCTGACTTGTGTCAATCGTGTGGTTTAGTTGTCCGGCATCCATTTCTTTATTAAGGTTAGGTTCAATTCAGCCAACTGTATTCCCCAAATCACGTCACTGATGGCATCGTTTGAAAATGGAATAGAAACTATAATTGAAATATTTTAGTTCGGTTGCTACACTATTTATGCTTCGGCCTGAAGTCTGTTTGAAAGTCATTTAGACGGCGATGTTGTTCGTAGGACGTGTAACCTAAAACGATCCAACGTTTCGTAAAGTCTAATGATATTATTATATAATTTGCATCACTGAAAATGCTAATGAAACCTATGCTGTTATATTTTTTCCATCTCTAATACTTTTTTGCCGAAGGCAAAGGTGGTGGCGAGTTTTAAGTTTTCTCAGTACATATCCACACAAGTTAAGATAAAATTGTTTTACGGCCAATATTTTCACATCAATAAGAGTTTGCTACCAGCATGAGCATCTGACTGATCTTCCCAATGACACAGCTGTGTGATTTTCAAATGAATGTAATTGGGTCCGGGGCCTGTAATCCGTATCCTGCGGTCTAAAATACAGTTGGCGTCTCTTTGCCAATTCTTTTTTCTCTTATTTCATGACATATCCTATGGAATTCAATAGTTTGTTCCACTGCACGTTCTAGTTCGTGGCGTCTTCGCTTTGTTCTATCTAAGTCACTTTCGAGGCTTGTCCCGAAGTTTTCGGACACATTAATCTGGACTCATTAATCTGGATACATTATTCTGGACACATTAACCCCTATCACATAGATGAAACTTTGTTAATGTTTAGTTGTAATTCATTCGAATTTTTACTGCTCCAGAATCCAATTAAAAGTGCTTCTATCTTGAAATCGTTATTATAATGCGAGTCAAATGCGGCAGAATATTTGTAAGCGCTATAACTAACTCTGCTCGAACAATTACAGCCGAACATAGTTGTCCGCTGGCTGTCATACTTTTTGATTAATATCTCGCGCAATCCTCGGATCCTCCTATTCTTAATGCAATAACTAGTTTTTAAAGCTTACACTGCTGAAAACTTCTTAATATTCGTCGAAATCTTGATTTGGGCCGTTTATTGATACCATGAATTGCGATTGCTTTATTAGTGGAAGTGATAGTAAATACAGTTTCAGGAATTTATGATATTATGATAACTTAGCAAGCAATCACTCACAATAAATCTTAATTTTCTTTTCAAATCAGCCACGTTATACTTCCCCCGGTATAATGTTACACTTCTCCCGGTTTAGCTTGTGGCTCAATTGACCCATGAAGTCTAATTGCGAAACGTAAAATTGCATTCTGCGTCTACCACTGCTAAACATAATGCTAATCAGTAACAGGGTTAATTAACCGTATAACTACGGAAAGAAAGACTATTAAACGGCGCCCAATGAGAATTAGAGGGGGCTAACTATTCCGGTATTCTTTATTGGAACGTATGTGTCCCATCCCACGGCAAAAGCTGGGGCTCGTTTAGTTTTGACAAGTTTTAATGAGTATTTTATACTGTAGTAAGCCTTAGTTGGATTTGATTTGTTGGGGATGCGTTTGATTTACGTCTGAAAGACATTTTTCTGCATGGCAGATTGTTGTTAGGTGTCAATGTTGGCTATCTATCAAACTCATCCTGAACACGTTTCTAGGTCATAGTGTTTTTCAAGTTGTGTCAATTAATTTTGCTTCACTAAGGCAATGAACGTTTCAACCGGCCAAGTGGTCGAGTTTACTCTCTACGGAATCTGGGAAGGAGCCTGTTCTCTTCTCGGTATTACGGGTAACATTCTCCTCCTCTACACATTTACCACATATCCCCGTGCGATCCAGCTCGACTTGGTCAGCGTGACGATAATGAAGAACCTGGGTGTGGTTGACTTGATCTCCGCGCTCTTCGTGCCATCAACTCTGGCGGTTTCCTACGTCCTTGGTCACGGAGCATTCTGGCCGATGTCCAGGACTTGGTGTGTAATGTACTCCTACATAAAACACGGCCCTACTGTCGCAAGCATCTTGTTCATTATGTCCTTCTCCATATACCGTCTGTTCAGGTGCAGCATGCCACTGAGATCACGTGACGTGAATGAGTTGGTGATAGCTAGAGTTCTGACAGTCGTTATTTGGTGTATCGCAGTTCTAGCTCCGCTGTACATGCTCTACTTTCACATGACGGATCATCTGGACATAGAGTTTGTGGACGGGAAGGACTCCTACGGGGCATGCGACTTTGTTGACGTTCTCCACCCGGCTCAACCAGCAGCTCGACCTAAAGCGCTGCTCGCCCTTACTATAATCATCATCCCCTGCAGTATCACAATATGTACCAACACTGCTCTTTTGTCGTACGTTGTCGTCAAGACTGTCAAACCGACCATCCGCCTCAAGACGACTATATTCGTGACGAGTGTGTTTATCCTCTGCTACTTCCCGTACGGGGCGGTTATATTCGTCTCCTCCACCACCACAATCGTCCCTGGCAGTATCGTCCGTCATCTTGCTGCCAGATTCGTCTCTATCGGATGTTGGTACAACCTCCCAGTTTACTTGTTTCTGGACAGGAAACTTCGTCAATTTATGTGGAAGATGTTGATGGCGGCGGCACACTGTAAAAAAGTTCCGCCTCCCTCCTCCCCGATGACTCGGTTCAAAGGTGCCGCCGCAGGAGTGGCTGCCGCTATTTCTATGAACAAAGCTCTCCAGCAGCGAGCTGCCATCAGAAAGCTTCAGGAGCCTGCTTCACATGACAATCCGGCGGTTGAAAATTAGAAGGAATCGAATTTTATTTCAGATGATTTCTTAATACTAGCCATAATCATTTCTGGATTTTTAGTTTTACAGTGCCGTGTGAGCTTAGTTTCAATTAAGTTTAAATTTGTTCTTGGTCCCAAAATTTATGTATTTTATTGATGCGCTTGGCTAATATGGGTTTTTAATCAAAATCTTTTCAAATTATACAGAACAGCTGCAAATAAATTAAATTAAGATTAGGAAAACTTTGCTCCAGTCTGTAGAATTTGACGGGCACCCAAAACACAACAGCTGCTGTACCTGTAAAAAATTCGACCCTTACGCAATGGAAAAAACAGTATGTGATTCGATCAGCTCAAGTAATACTAAAAACTATCCAGTGTTCACTGGCATACTGTTTCTTGGCACACTGGAAATCTTATTGTTCTTGATAGTGTGAATATGTCCAGGTTCCGAGATCCGTTTCTAATTTAACTCCTCAACTAACTTTTTGAAAGATTTACGTTCCTCAACACTTCTGTCGGGGCAGGGGTACACTGACTTGAATCCCGCATTTGCCTATGCAATCTTCTTCGGTCGACTCAGCCGAATGACTGGGAAACCGTGCTTGAGAGTGAAATAAGGAGGGTCTCCGTTAAAAGATCTAGTATCTTCCAGGAGCCCCTTCAGTATAACTGTAAAAGCCTGGGTACAGGTGTTATAAATACAAATACAAGCACGCACATCTTGATAATCAGTAACGTTCAACTCTTGGCACATCTCGTCAAAAACAGTGCCTCTTGCTCTCGTTACTTGATCCACAAACACTTCCTTGAAAGGTCCATATGTATACTCCTGAAGAAACTCCGTGTGCTTGTTGTCAAGGGGCAACACCTTCGAAAAACACAAGTGTGTACAGTGTATATATACACTTGGTATAATAGCAGCAAAGGCGAACCACTGTAACTTTACACGCAGTAATCGAGAGCAGAGGATTATAACTTATAAATTACTACCTAGGCCTACTACAAAATGAAAACTCTGATTCTGTCCAAGGCAATGAACAAAAACCATAAAAGATTGTGTAACTCATTTGTTATGCAAAACTGATCGGCTCCCTAATTATACGTTAATAGTTAATACACCTCTGCCAAATTTTATGATCTTTCGTTTGCGTTAAAGTTACATCGGAGCGGAGCGCATAAGTAGCTAAGTCGAAATTCGAGCTCATATTACACATTGTGTGACACATCTCACTGATGTTCACAGCATTGCTGTAGTTTAGATGACTTGAAATTACTTTTCAGAACCGGGTTTATGTTCTTTTCAAACCTGACGAGACACGAAGTTACAAAAGAACATCCCGAGCTGAGGGTTGGAGCTGTGGCTAAAATTTTGGGTATGATTTTACTAATTTTGGCGGGTACTTTTTCTGTTTTTACTAATGTTGAGGTTTAGAGTCATATCCACTTGCAGTTAGCGCCTGGTATATATTTGTATTTATGATGTGTGGCCAATAGCGAAAGGATGAAGGCCTGTAACAATACAAAAACATTAATCTTGTCATTCAGGTGAGAAATGGCAGAAAATGACTGAGGCGGAAAAAGCACCCTACCAGAAGATGGCGGATGATGACAAAATTCGCTACACTCAGGAGCTTGAGGCATTCAGAATGTCAAAGATGGACGAAAAATAAATCCCTGTCTGAGAATTCGTCCTCCCCAACACAATTGATACAAACTCAGACACAAACATTTTTAACCAAATGATAATAACAATGATATGTTTATTACATAAATTATGTTTATTACATAAATTAAAGCCCAATTAAACGCAATGTCGAGCAATATATATGTTTTATCCCAAATCATATTGCATACTTTAGTTTTCGATTTCATATATTGATTTACTCTGTGTATCTGATTAATCTCAAACAAGGAAAGAACTGAACACAGGAACTTTGATCGCCACAATTTGTCATTACAATGATTACATTGTGTATTCCCTGCCAATTACTGTCAAATTTACGAGCCTACATTGATTGTATTTACAGATGTATTTTTTAATAATCTGAATCAGTCAATCCCAAATAACTTGATTTTTGTTAGGACTTATAAGAATTAAGATCGACCGTTAATTTTGACATAATTAGTATAGACCATGTGTTACAGTAAATCACAGGATATGATGAGATATCTAGCGATGATTGATCAGTGTTTTTATGTATCAAGCTCTCTAAGGGACATTATCTTAAATGTTAATCTGGCTATTGGGACATGCTCGGCTAACGCGGTTTGCAAATAATAACGCAGTCAGAATTGCGCGTTTTTGGATATAATGAAGAACGCGTTCCTTTCTTGTTGAAGATGAATTCTTAAATCTTGCACCTTCAAAATAACATTTAGTTCTCTAATATGTCCTGCCCAAATTTTGAATACTTGCAAACTGCATATAATTTTTTAATATTTATTTTCTTGTACTGTGTAAGCGCTTGACTATCACTACCAGTAACGGCATCATTTTGACTTACGAACTACAAGTGCGGTTCTCTTTGGCTTCAAGACTTGTTCTTTTCTCAGTTAAAGATTTGTATTACACACAAAACGGAAAAAGTTGAATCTCTAAAAGCGAACACGTTTATTATTTCCAATGATATATCTTTATTCGTTGAAATTTAGATTCAAGTGAACCTATTATAAGTATCATGTTTACATGATATTTGCACTAAAATATTTTTGTTGCTGCAGTTAGCCTTGCTTTTCAACTCCGAATCTAATCGCTGGAGATTATACTGAATTCCTATAGAGTTAAATCTAATATGTCCAAGTGCCACAACTTCATGATTTAGCAACCTTATTCCTGTCAATTACTGCCACTTTGCGAAACCTCAACCCTGCACTTAATGATCCTTTCATGTTTCATGAATAGAGCGACTCTGAGATTCAACCTAGTTTTCGGTCCTAAACTTTTGTGCCAAGAAAAACTTTTATTGGAATTGTATGTCAACACAGGCACCGTCAGTGCTGATTTGTGATTGCATTCCCTCAATACATAACAATCAGACTCCATCATCAATCAATCATCCTGATAAATTATTATTCTTATTTTCAACTAGTTTCTTAAATTTTTACTGTTTGTTGAGCAATAATTCGAGTTTCCTTTTTATGAAGTTCAAAATCGCAACATGAAACGGGAATTTACACCAATGCCGTTCTTTTCTCTCCCAAGATCACATAATCTGGGCTTTCTTTGCATATAGTAATAATGTGTTTGGGCCGAAGATTCAACCATGCTACATAATGTGTACGGAGCAGATCGAGATATTTGAACATACGCGATTTCCACTGTTAGTCAATTCATAAAATTCGTGGACCGGCACCGTGCTGAGTCGGGTCACGGGTATGACCTCCCCGGACGCTGCGTGGCTCTCTACGTTTCTCTCCGAGTCCGATCGTTGTCGTATACTTATAGTATTAGTAAACAAAAAGGAGTGAAGTACCAAGGCAAGTATGACCAGACAACCTCTGCACTCTGCATTGTGTGCTTTACCAGTACCAATTGAGCTACCAGCCCCTAGACAATGCGGAGGTTGTCGGATCACACTCGACCCTGCACGGTGCCGGTTCATCAATTTTCAGATTTGACTATCACATATCACTGATTGTCGACGTGCAACCCACAGGGCTACAGTGTACAGGCTATGTTGGCTTTAACGGGCGATCTGCGTCTAGAAATGCGTTTAGAAATGTGTGAGAGCGCGTGATGGCCGCAACAGTAGGTTATCAACTTACAATGTTGGCTTAGCAACAGCCCCCAATATCTCAGATCATCTTTCTCTCAGAAAATATTTCTCCGCCCGGAAATTTTTCGAATGTGAAAAAGGGTCGCAACGACGTGAGGCTGAGAATGCGTAAACGCTTGCTAAATTGTAATTACGTAATTATTCCCCGTGTGGCGCGAGCTAAGCGGACGCGCGACGCCTGTTTGACTTTGTCATACCCTCATTCGAAGCTTGTACGGCAGCGCGCACCCTTCGAATGAGGGTCGGACGAAGTCAGACAATTTGAAGCGAATAGCGGAGAATAAAATGACGGGAGGGTGCATGCTGCTGTAAAATGCGACGCAAAAGCTCACACATGTAAGCGCGCGGCTCAAAATTCGTGCAGGTCGCCAGCTCGCTGTGTGAGCAAGCTGGCGACCTGCCTGAATTTATATTTGTACATTAAAGCTTGCTCTAACCAGAGCCCTCTTGCGCGCGTCGCGTTAGCACCTGGTTAGGTTTGTCGCGGTGATACCCGACTCACGCAGCTAAAGCTGAATCGTTTCGTTAGAACGTTAGACGGATATCATCTCGTCAAGGTTAGGTGAACATAAGATTACCCTCAATATCTTCTGAAGTAAAGTAGATGTTTGTAGGGAGGTTGATAGACATAGTTAGATACGAGTTTTGATTTTGGAGAAGCTTTCAATAAACATTTGACGTGAGTCGGGTATCACCGCGACAAATTAACATGTGTTAATAGTCGTCAGATAAAGGTTAAGAGTGAAGTGAGCCTTAAATATGGAGAGGGAGTGGTATCAGTGCTTGTGAGGGCTGATGGAGAGGGGGTGTGAACTATGGATGGTAACATTACAATAATCACAAAGTAAATATCTAGTCTTCTTAGGAGGAGGAGAAACTAATGCCAGAGGGTGTGGGTTTGAGCATGAGAGTTGCAGCAATTTTGGGAAGGATGGGATTCCAGAGTGAGCTGCATTTCGGGGCACTGTCCGTCCGATTCATAAAAGGGTTTCTAATGTGGATTGCTGCTTGCTCAGTCAGGTCCAAGTGGGCTCTGGATGGAAGGGATTTGAGGATGTTGATGTCGTTCCAAGCTATTCTGTGTCCAGTGGTGAGGGAGTGGTGAGCCGGGGCAGACTTTACTTTGTCGAGGGTCTCGTCATAGGCGTTGTTGAGTCCTGTGGCAACGTTCATGTTCCTTCATGCGGTGGATGAGAGGTCTGTAAGTCTGACCATTGTAGGTAGAGGTGCAGTCCAAGCAGGAGATCTCGTAGATGGT
>JH153497.1:80241-91121 GCA_000226015.1 Mnemiopsis leidyi | reverse complement strand
GTTTTCGTTTAGGGGTTGGAGAGGGAGGATGGTAGGGGAGGGAGATGGAGAGGGAGTAGATGGGAGTCTGTCCTGTTAGAAGTCTGTCGTCTGGGGGGGGGTTGAGGAATCTTCGCCGTACTTCTTCCATAATCGAGGTGATCCGTTGTGGAGGGAAGCCATTGAGGAGGCAAATGTGTCTGACCGTCTGAAGTTCTGGGGTTTTGAAAAACAGATTACCATAATTTTGAGCCTTGACTGGTTCACATCCTCCCCCCAATATGTGACAAAGGTTCAAAGTGCCTGCGCACGCTCAAAGGACCCCACATATCCTCACCAACCCAAGTTGAGATTTGGTTTCTACATCAACTTGGTGTACTATTGGTGGTACCAGAATGCTGTCCAAATTAAGTCTAAAGATCATCTATTTATGCTAAATTTGAGGGTATTTTGACTTTTTCCCAATTTTTGGGTTCATTTTGGGCTCTTATTTGTATTTATTTTGTATTTATTTTGTATTTGTATTTATTTTGTATTTGTTATTACCCCCATAACTACCTCTTTAATGATGCTATCAAAATAAGCTTCCTCTGATATCATTGCTGCTACAATATACCCACTTGGACGTTGAAAATTGCATCCAAAGCATTCACAAGGTCCGGTATTGACCATAATTGAGGTTAAAAATTTTCCCAAAGTGCTCACGAAATAGGTGGTAAAAGTTGATTATCCTTAATATCTTCTCAAGTGAATTTCAGAGCTGTTAGGAAGTGAGTCCAACTAACGTAAGTTTATGGTTAAAGTTTCAAAACATCAAAATAAATTTCAACAAGAATTGCGCCCGCTTAGTTAGATCTCAGGCGGATGCTAGATTTCCATCCCTCAAATTCTAAAGAGCTTCTTCGATTTTCCCTCTGCTAGTGCTAGAAGCATAGAATTTGGGCAGCAGATATGTTGTAAAAATAAATTCTGCCGCAAAGGCCGCTGATTGAATACCATGGAAGCTACAGAGAAAATATTTGCCGTGAAACTGAAACATTTTTATTGCAACTTGTCTGATGATAATGGCTGCTGTTGATTTATACTAGTTTTCGGTTTCGAAAACAAAGAGCCGACCATGAAATTTAAGCTATTAAAAACAACGGATGTGAATAGATTTGACGGTACAGTCAAATTGTTTGACTAGGTCTATTTTTTCCCGTCAAATGCCTTTTTGCGCCTTCGGCGCAAAAAGGCATTACTAAGGGTTAACGATCGAGGGGGTGGTTGGAGAATGTGTATACTAGGTTTATGTCGTGTGTACGTTCGTGCGTTACGTTCGTGCGCGCGCTCCTTTATCAAACTTAATCATGTATACGAATACAATAATAGCTGTGTTAACAGACTTAACTGCCTCCGGCCGACGAATGTAGTTAACATTATGCGATGTATACATGATTGCCTCAATTATTTGTTCTAATCATGCAAAAATCGAACAAGATGTACCATCAATCAAGGGATACGATCAAAATTCTTTTAAACTGAAGTCTATTGAGTAATTTGTCTTGAATGACAGATTACCTAGATTGAAAGATGAATGTAACACGATTTTAAACGTTCAGCCGGACAATTTTAATTAACGACTTATCCACACTATTTGTAAAAACACATGAACGTTGTACGAATAAACTTAAAGGTCGCATATACAATACAATAATGGCGACGTTATGCAGACTCAAGATATTTGAAACAAACAATGAAAGAAACGCGCTATTGTGTTTAAACTTTGCGCGTGCAGCGTGCAGTTTTCAAATCTTGCATCGAACGGCTGCATTAATTCGCGTGTTTAACACGTGCAGAACAATGAAATTGACCGAAATGACGTCTGGTTAGTGGTTTGCGAAATGCGAGTTGCCTGTTGCGTATTTTTATTCCTCATTCCGTGAATTGTTATAACAATAAGCGATGGCATGACACGGGAAATTCAGCGGTCACCTGACACAATGAAAGCGGCCGCAAGTCTTGTTTGCTTAAATTTTGTCGGAAGTTTCAGTGTCATTAACTTGCATGTTGCTGATTTTGTATTTGTATTTGTATTTGTTACACCTGTACCCAGGCTTTTACAGTTATACTGAAGGGGCTCCTGGAAGATTCTAGATCTTTTAACGGAGACCCTCCTCATTTAACCCTCAATCACGGTTTCCCGGTCATTCGGCTGAGTCGACCGAAGAAGATTGCATAGGCAAATGCCCTTAGCGCACTCCTCTGATACGCAGCTTGTGCATTACCTCTAGTCTAATTTAACTCATGTTGATAATAAAAGTGAAATCAGGTGCAGACAAGCGCGATTTGTGAGGAATGCGATTCGTGAATAACGAAAGCTGATTCAATCGGCCCATTGTGATGTGTTTATGAGGATAACGCTACACTGTTAAATCTTCATGTCATATTGTGTCACATAATCTATTAATATTATCGTGATATCGCAAACTTAAGAATGAAATATTTGGCCACAGTTGTGCATAAACTTAAAACCATAGATAAGTCATATAAGCATTAGAATTGAATATCAAATTGACATAATCATAATAGTTAATACTTCGGAGTAATACTCTGATAGCGCTATGTATGCTGCGCAACAGTGATAAACTCACAAATATATATTCAACTTAGAATAACTTTGCGGAGGCAATTTGTGGACATGATAACAGTGGCGCGCACCACACTATGTGTTAAATTGCTTTGTGACACTGGACAGCGGACACGTCCATCTACCTACCTACCCAGTACCCACCTACCACCTCCAAAATTCAACCACTCTAAACCATCCATCTACTTTAATTTTTTGCCTTCAGCAAAAACTTATCTTCACAAACTGTTAATTTGTGCGTGTGATGAGCTTTTATATGTGGTTAGGATAATTGGATTTGGCGCTGTAGTGGAGTGTTGAGTGGGGCATTGAGGGCTAGTAGAGCAGTGTGTTTGTCTTAAAAAGTCTGGCAACCAAGGGTTTGTTACAGAATCAGCATCCCACCGAGGGTTAGTTTCAGAAGCGACATCCCACTGCACAGAGGGTTATGTTTATACTCTCAGCAAGTGAGAGGCTAGACGACTAGGGGTGATGGGAGTATTGACTGCATACTCAGGGACATCAGCCAGCAGTCCCGCGGCAAGGGGGACCCCAAAGGGGCTGGCACAAGGGTTACATAACGAACCTCCCCCTGGTATATGGTTGGTTGCAGAACAGAGTAATACTGCAATCATTTTATCAATGATCATGTTCACACTGAAGACCCATCAGTCAGAAGAGCAACAAACCCCCCACCACACACTCCGTCATACATGCACAATACTACAAACACCAAATCACGAGCTGCTAGACAATCCGTCTATCCACCAAAGTGAAAAAACCCACCCAATCCCAATCCAACAACACAAAACAAAGCTAAAGCACGAAACAAACGTACTGCAAAGGCCAAAATCCTCTCCCCCACATACAGCCGAAGCCGCGACCCCGCCAATGCCCAAAACTCCATCAACTCTCAAACTACGTTACACACGTCACATCAAAACAACAAGCATGCAGAATTGAAAAATTTTTCAATTCTGCATGCCCATCTGCCATACGACGTACACGACAGAATTCAAGAGTCGACGGAATTCCAAGCACCAGCAGGGTCACGGCTTCAGCCGTATACAAGGGAGAAGATCCCAGCCCTCACAGTACACTCACTTCATACTCTATTCCATGTTGTTTAGGTCCAGGTTGTTGATACAACTAACATTTTGGTTTAAAACTTGTTTAACTTGATACAGTAGTATGAGCCAGTACTATAGTTACAATCCTAGAGGAGTGCACTAAGCACATTTGCCTATGCAATCTTCTTCGGTCGACTCAGCCGAATGACCAGGAGGGTCTCCGTTAAAAGATCTAGAATCTTCCAAGAGCCCCTTCAGTATAACTGTATATAACAGAGTATAAAAGGGAAGGTGAGGTGTTTAGGTTAAAGTATTGAAACAGAATCCTGACGAATGCAATGAATGAATCCTGACAAATACAATGAAAAGCTTTGATTTAAAATCACATTTAATTCACTTTTAATAATTTAACGTAAACACCTCACCTTCCCTTTTATACATCTAACACTGCTCACCCTAAATGATCGAAACGCCTAACAACATGTTCTTTTACTCAAAAGATGACAGTACCCAACATGAACAGAGTATTACGTCCATGTTGTTGGACAGACTAACATACACTAGTATGAGCCAGGACTATAGTTAATATGCCAATTTTATTTTCAGACAATTTTGGGCCCTTTAAGGCTGAAGCTCCCCTCCTCCCCAGTGCAGGTGAAGGGCCAGGATCAGCACCACTTTTTTTAATCTCATACTTATTTTAATTCGGACACTCCAACAGCCACATTTTACACAAGTGTAACAGCCAATTACAGGAGGCCGAATGTTAAATTATACAAACACGCCAGTGATGGTTAAGGTAGTGTGTACCATACTTTTATGGCTTGAGACTTCGCTGCAATAGGCAGCTACTCATTTAACCCTCAATCACGGTTTCCCGATCATTCGGCTGAGTTGACCAGCCCATTACAAGAGCAAATGGTAAAATATTGTGGTTGCTTTCCCTCCCAAGATATTTTACAATTACAGTAAAACCTCTATTTACTGGGCCTCTGGGGGGAAAGGGAGAAGGCACGGTAAATAGAGGGACACGGTAAATGGAGGCACGGTATATCGTGGGTTTACTGCATACTATTTAGTTTTGTGGATTCTTTTTTACAATTTGCATTTCATAATTGGATTTGCAGTTTGGATGATGAATATCGGTTGCTGCACTCAAAATAATTAAAATGTTCACTGAATGTCTTACCTCTAAACTTTTCCAGATTTATGGCTGCACATTGCTTACAGCCCACTGAGCATAGTGCTGTTAATATAGTTGATGTTCAAGCAGAAAAACGGAAAAAGAAACGCAAGAAAAAGAAAGAACCTTCATACTCTGTTCATGGGGAAGTAATTTGGAATGATAATATTTGGGATGATAATGAATTAACTTACTATAGGAGACTAAGAGAATTTTGGTCAACTCTTTGTATTGATGATCGGATTCAAATAGCATCTTTAGAAAAAGACTTAGTTGTTTTAAAAATGAAAGAACAGCAGCGGATAACTTGCAATTGTGACTGTTGTACTCAGGAAAGGCGGGAATTTGAGGTTGATGTTGAGGAATGTTTTGCTCTTTATCACGACGAGCTAATTAGAATGGACATGAAAAATGATTATGGGGACAAACTTTCTCAAATGCCATTGGAAGAGTGTTCCTTGAATGATACTGAATTTGTTTTCTATTGGAGTCTTTCATCAGATGGTCATCAGATATCAGTAAGTCCCGAATTAGTTGAAGGAGGTGCTTTGTTTATTGACCTTCTAGAAAGTAGTCAGTATGATGATGTCGATGAAGACTTTTATGATAGGGATTTTGAAGATATTCAAGAAGCTACAGATGATCTTACAGAAGTTCAACTTGCATGGGCCAGGTTATTAGTGGGTAGAAAATTTTTTCAGACATTTATTGCCAGAATGTTTGAAGAAAGATTACTTGTAGCTTATCGGGAAAAGCTTGCATTTGACAAACAGCAAAAGCTCATTGCTGAAGAAGAAGAAGAAGAGAGACTTCGCAAAGAGCGTGATGAAAATAGACAAATAGCAAGGCAGCGAAAGCGTGAGAGGAAAAAGGAGCAGAAGAAAGCTGCTGCTGACAGGAAAAAGGCAGAAGTTGCAGAATTCCAAAAAGCAGAACAGAAGAAGATTGAACAAGAGATTCTTCAAAAGCTTGACGAAGATAAGAAAAGAAAAGATAAAAGGCGATTAACTCGTACGTTTTCTAATAATGGTGTTCTCAACGATGGTTCTTCTGATTCTAGTGGAAGTAGAAGCTCCAGTGTAGAACGTGCTTTATTGGAAAATGTACCAGAACAAGCTAAATTGTCTGAATGTATGAAGAAGAAAAATGCCTCCTTGGAAAAAAAGAATCAGGATTGTGTCAAACCATTAGCTAAGTTAAAAAAGGAAAACAAACCTCCACTGACAGCGCCTTCAAAAAATGGATTACAATCTCCTCCAAAGAATAGCTCTGTCAACATAATTGAGGAGGAAAAGCCTTTGGAAACATCAAAGTCGAATAAGAAGCGCAGAAGGAAAAAGAATCAAAAAGTTAAGGATGTTGATACAGATATTATTGTGAACAATAATAATATTCCTGGAAGTTCAAGCATCATTCCAAGTTCTGTTACAAAGAAGGATGATTCACTAAGAATAGTTCGGAAAACGGCTGAAACACCAATAGCTAAAAACATAACTCAGGGGTCTAATAGAGTATCACCTCCCAACATAACAAAAGCTGCTGCTGCAGTATCTGCAACATCACCAGAGTCTCCTAAAATGGTTGCAATAAAGCCTCAGATTACTCCAGCTGCGCCAAAACCTGGAAAGGTAAGCCCTAAAGCATCTTCAAAACCCTTGTATGAAAAACCAATCCAGATACCTATTCCTCAACTGAAACCTGTATCCAAAAATTCTGTTCCCAAGAACATCACTATCAAGAAGACTCAGGCTCAAGTTGTAACCACAACAACTACAACAACAGTTGTTGCTAGCAGGGCAGCTCCTGGTTATGAAAGGTCAATGAACTCATCAGCAGTTTCATCTTTCATTTCTATGACAACTTCTCAGGCAATGCAGATTCTCAATTCCCATACCTCCACTGCAGTTTCGATGGGGTCAACTACACAGTCTGTTTGGGGAAATACAAGTCCGATTCCAATAACATCAGTGATAGGTGATTCTAAGACCACACCTGTAAAATCAAAACCAATGGAGAATGATTTGCCGGAGCCTAGAGTTCCAACCCCAAAAGCTATTGGAGCTGAAAGAGCAGCTGACAGAGCAATTGGTAGTGAGCGAGCAAAATCTTATCATAAAGAAATGCCACTCAATGGTTTTAGTGATGCCACTAATTGCTCCCCTTTTGCAAATTCTAACCCTCAATTCTTTTTGGGCTTACAAGAAATCTTGTCATCAGCCAAGTCGAATGATAAGAATCCTTCTGAAATGCTTTTTGAGAATTTGGACCCTGACTTTAATACAGGGTTTCCAACATCTTGGACATCTAGTTCTCAAAATTCACTTTGGTCAGCTACCTCTCCTTCTTTACAGCAATCTAACATGAGCAATGCTCCTGTTTCAAACTCTCTTGATTCAAGTAACAGTTCTAGAAGTAGTCCAGAAGTGAATTCTTTGTGGATGCAACAACCTCCTCCAAGTCAAACTCCGCCGTGGTCTTGCACTCCTATTGGTACACCTAAAGTTCCTTTAACTCCCCCACCATTAACTCAACAACAACAGCAGCAGCAACAAAACTCCAACATGCCAATTCCTGGTATCATCCATATACCTCGGTCACTGGCACCTAGCTTATCACCATTTCAGGCATTTTCTGGTTTAGATCAACGTGGTGTTAGGCAACCCTGGACTCAACAAAAGTTGCACTCTGGGTTTGAAATGCAGCCAATGAGGCCATCATGAACGATGACTGGATTCGATGTATTGTAGCAATTGGGTGATGTTTCGTGCCGAGTCTGTTAGTTTTTGTTTAAGATTATTTCTTTTCTGCCTGATATTATGAATAATTTAGACGATAGTGATGATAATTTGTGTTCAAGAAAATATACGAGTGTTTTTTATGAAAGCATTTAATGTACACTAATCTTAATCTTTGGTAAATTTAAGTTATGCTTTTTTAAGAAAATTAAAAGCTAATGTATTGATGTGTTGTTCAAATACGAGTACACTGTGTTAACTGCTGCATTGAATTAAAAGCTTGTTGAGTTGATTTGATCTGCAAATAAGTAACATCCGATTTTCACGGGAGTAGATGTAACATCAAGGACTGATGAGGCATGCATGGCCACACTCACCGAGCCCAACACCAGATCACCCGTCACTACTTGACCTTTTGAGAGAGTTTGAACAATTTTAAACTTTTGATAAAATATGTGTCGACCGGGTATATTGTTGTTTTCAAATTTGTCGTCGTTAGGTTTAGAAATGCGAACTTCGTGTTGAATTACTAATACTGGGTTTGAGAATTAATTGAACTGATCATGTCTTAATTACCAAAAAACTGTAGTTCAATCTGTGTGTTTCATTGTTGTGTTGCAGTTGTCTTCTTACTTGACTTTTACTAAGTATCATAAAGTGTAAGACAAATTCTTGCTGGGGATAGATGGCTCAAGTACTTTAATATAGCTCAGAAGAAAAAAAATTAAACAATTAACCGTATATAATCACAAAAATTACTATTACTCCTGTTTTTTACAGTATGGCACATGCACGATTGTTCATCCTCCTTGCTCTTTTCGTTGCTGCTCTAAACATAGCTGATGGATCAGGAAAAAGTAAATGGACAGATCCTTCCCTTAATACACCTGAACACAATGAGCGAGTATTAGAAGAAGTTCGACAAGGTCTGCATAAACATCACGATCATGAACACGGACATGAACACGGACACGATCATCATCATGGACACGATCATCATCATGGACACGATCATGGACATGATCATCACCATGGACACGATCATGGACACGATCATGGACACGATCATCATCATGGACACGATCATGGACATGATCATCACCATGGACACGATCATGGACACGATCATCACCATGGACACGATCATCACCATGGACACGATCATGAACACGATCATTACGAAGAAGAAAAACAGGAAAATGTTTGGCTGAAAGCTTTTGGTGCGACAATATTGATATCTTTAGCCCCATTTCTCGTGCTCTACCTTATCCCTATTGACAGAAGGAATGAAGCACAGGAAAATTTCCTCAAAGTTTTACTTGCTTTTGCATCCGGAGGATTATTAGGTTGGTAAGTAATTTTCATAAATTTATTTTGTCTTTAAATATATATGAGCTGTTTATTGTGTTAAATTGTCTCACCTTTCACAGTCGTTGAGTAAAGTCGAAAAATCTTTCCAGAGCAGAAACTGTTTAAATTTTAACTGTTTGAATGTTGATAGTATGTGGTGTAGTTAGTGCTGAGGCTCTGGTTCAAACGCAAGACGACCAGGGTTCAAACCCCGACAATTTCCAGTCTCCAGATAGAGTTTTGACCATTACAATCTATTTTTCAGGAGATGCATTCTTGCACTTGATACCTCACGCTATATCTCCCCATACTCACGGAGGTTTGTTTTTGCTCTTTGGGTCTATCCATATTTTACCCAATTCTTCACATTCATCCTCTGCTGCTTTATTCTTGAATTTGTCTGTAACTAAGGGGTGGGGGGTAAGGCCATGATCATGACACCATGGTCAATGATCAAAAAACTTGACCATGACCATGGAAAATTTAAATTTTTACCACGGTCATGCTCAAAATTTTAGACATTTGACTTTTACATCCGGCCAAATCGTTCAATCATTTTCACCCCGGACCCCCCTCACAATACATTAAATTGATATATAAATCTAAGTTGCCCGAAATTGTGTAGTGTTCCAGGAAAGGTTAAGCTTGCGTTTGACCTTTCTTGTTTAAGAAATTTCAAATTAACCTTTCTTTAAACATTTTTGTCTCCCCCCTGGCCCTTTGCTCTCAGGTGCTATATCAAGAAAAACCATTTATCGTTCTATTTTTTAGAAAATTGCTCAATCTTTAAAGTTAAATGCAACCGCCTATTTGTGTAACTAGCTAAATTCTTAATTCAATCATTGTATTTTCAGATCACGATCATGGACATTCTCATGATCACGGACATTCTCATGATCACGGACATTCTCATGATCATGGACATTCCCATGGAGCAGAGATGAGTGTCGGTATGTGGACGCTAGGAGGAATCATTGCATTCCTCTTGATAGAGAAGTTCGTCATCGCAATTAAAGGAGGGCATTCTCATAGTCACGGGTATGTTTTTAACATATGAGCTATACTGGCTGCAAGTGTGGTGAAAATTTCGGCTGTTTCTTCAAGTTGTAACTTTTGAACATGACAATGACGTTGAGTAAATTTTTACTTTCTGGAGATTATCTTCTAGTTTCTACTACACAGTCTAGTAAACAATGTTGGAGCACGCGCAGTTGCTGTATAGTAACAACTAACAAGTATGGTATAAAATCAGTATTAACTGGTATAGTAATAACTATGTACAGGTATATTACACAGCATATAAGTATGTCCTGTATATAAGTATCTCTTGTATGTGAGTATAACCAACGCATCTCAGTCGGCGTTGTCAAGCAATGGCGTCTGCAATGTATTTGTCCTTAGCCACTCTTATAAAACACAAGATACCTGTTGTTCGATAGATAGAAGATACAACACCGTTGTTTACACGTCACATTTGTAGTACTCTGTAGTCTAGCTAAAGTAAGAGCAACATGTTTCTAAAAGAACAATTTACAGTACTATGAAGTTACATAACGAGTAAGTGTGAAGTAACATGATTTACGCCTCGAGCGTAGCGAGTGGCGTAAATCTCATTATTCACCGAAGCCGAAGGCTGAGTTGAATAATGATATGTTTTCAACGAGGGCGGAGCCCGGGTTGAAAACATTTTGTTACTTTGCACTTAAGAGTTATGTAACGATATTATTTACCAAGTAAAAATTGCAGGCAGTGGGGCAGTTGCTAGCAATGACGAGATAAAAGGATGTTCTCTCGTATCACTAATTTGGAGAAGGCCTCAGATTCATGTAAAGATATTATCTACCAAGTAAAATAGCAAGCAGTGCGGGTAGTTGCTGGTAATTACAAGAAAAAGGACGTTCGTCTCGTATCACTAATTTGGAGGTAGGCGTGGGAACCGGTCTAGTGGGGTCGGT
>JH153497.1:39166-50009 GCA_000226015.1 Mnemiopsis leidyi | reverse complement strand
CCGGAAAATCGGGGGACCCGGTAAATCGGGGGATGACCGTATAATGTTTTTTTCCGTATTTTTGGTACTCATTTTTTTCCTTATTTTTTTGGAACTACTTTTCGACATTGGGGTCATTAATGATTAAATAAAGTCAGAAGGAGAAAATGATAAGTACTATTTAGTTATGATTCAAGTAGATTTATTATCCGATCATTGAGTTTATTTGACTGCAAGTAGAAGTAAAAGTAACCAAGTGACTCAAATACGTGACCTTGTCCGTAACCGTGCAATAAATGGCAAATTATATTCTCTGGTTTGGATGCAGGTTGATGGCTGATAAAAGCAGCGAATGATGTAAAAAATCGATAAATGGCGTTAAATCAAGACAGTCTAGACTACCTTTGCTGGGCTTTTAATCCTCAATTAATCCGGTAATCCGCACCAAAAACGCGGCTCGTCATTTTTTTGGTAGATATCTTCCTTCTTGCACCTCTTCTTTCAACCAATCACGTTATAAGTTTACTTTAAGGAGACACATAACAGCCACCTTATTTAATCAAATAAATTCTGGAGGCGCGACATTTAAAGCAATGAAACTTTACTATTTAAAGTCAGCTCCCTTACCTGGCTGCTCAGATTCCCCCAGTTCTACATCGATTAACTTGTGCATGTCAATTTCGTTTTTGTAGCAATCATGATCGTCGTAGTATTTTAGAATTTTGCCACTCAGGACACATTTTCGTTTTTTGTAGGACTGCATGGCAGTCGGACCTTTCTTTTCCAGTACCCCTTCCAAGTCAATTTGTATGTCCTGGGGAGAAAATAATTTTCTTTAATCGAGAATAATGGCACAGCACATCAAATTTACAAAATAACCCTGTCGAATCCTAAATCTTGTCCATTAGGAGGTGAAATTTAACCAGTATTCTGTGTGCTATTATAGAGCTGTCTAATGTGACAATATTTCCTAATGGACAATTCTTGTGCTCCCAAGGGTATTGCGACAGTCGAGCAATGAGCATGCTGATGATCATTTTCTTTCATTGATTGCTTCCCTTGTTGCAGCAGTTAAAACTGACGGAGTAAACAGAGTTCAATTCACTGGGCTCTGTAAGCAAAAAAGCAATGAGGTATTACCTACAAAAGCAACATTTATTCATCCGTCTATATTTAATAAGTATCGTCCTATATATAGGCCTAATAAGTATCGGACTATATATAGGCCTAATAAGTATCGTCCTATATATATGCCTAATAAGTATCGTCCTATATATAATTTGTATATATCTTCAAAAAATTAGCAGCACGGCTCCCTTTTAAAAGCTCTTAATAGGACAAGAGGGAAATACAATTACCGAGTCTGTAGGTTCGTTATTTTCTTGCGGGAGAACAGGATCAGCGTCGTTCAGTAGTAAGAGCTGAGCTTGGGCTTTCTGTCCACACGCCAGGGCCATCAGATAGGGGGTTCTTCTGCAGAGGGGGTCGTTATTAGTAGAACAGGTCGTTATTAGTAGAACAGGTCGTTATTAGTAGAACAGGTCTTTATTAGTAGAACAGGTCGTTATTAGTAGAACAGGTCGTTATCAGTAGAACAGGTAAAGGTTTTTGTTTTAGCTGAGATTATAGAGGAAAATATCAGTTGGGTATGTTAATTGATCACTTAATCGGTAAATTAGTTAATGAAGACCAACCTGGACGGGTCAAACTTGTGGTCTATGTGTTTCACATCAGCGCCGCTCATAAGAAGTGCTAACGTTTTATGTAGCTGGTCTGTTTGTACAACCTGCAAGATATGCTACAGTAAGAAGGTAAGATGTAATGAATCTACCAGTCGAAAAACGCTATAAATTAGATTTTATCATGATATGTTAGATTCCAAATTAAACGTGCTTGATGAGTTACGTAACTTAAAAAGGAAATAAGGAATAGTCGAATGATGAAACAAGGTTAAAGCTCAAACAGTTGGAGGACACTTTACGCTCTGTTGTTACAACTCCCCCCGGAAAAGCAACATAGTGGCATCCCTCTGTTTATGTTGAATTTCACGCGATTGTATAATGTATTAGGAAGTTGGGATACCAACCTGAGTGATCCACTTAAGAATGGCTAAAAATTCCATTAATATTTGCATGGACGACCGATCAGGTTATGCAGTTCAATTGAACCGCTCAATACAATTTATAATGTGAACAAGTATTAGCTCCGGTCGACCGGTTTCAATTTCCATGTAGTATTACCTGGACTAAGTTTTAGTTCTTGTGATTGGGAGGCATCAGGGGCAACATAACTTCGCCTTAGACTAAGTTGCACGCAACTGTCTTATAAATTAAGGATAGAAAGGATAGCCACTAGCCAGATATCCATTTCAGAATGGTTTAAAACTTTGCAAATAGGGCTCTCAAGACGTTTAGAAATCCCATTTATTACATCAGGATGATTGAAGACAATTCGCGACAATTATTTAAACTGGTGACGTAAACTCGTAAAACTCGTAATTCCAGAAAATTTGTCAACATAGCCCAATACGCATTCATGCAACGCGTATTTCAAATTTGTCTTCAACAGTATACGTTGCTTCTTATTCGTTGAGCCGAATTTAAAGGGCACGGCTTGGCAACAATTTAGCGTTTAATTTTGACTTAAATAAAATTTAAAAGGTTATTTGAACCTTTGAAGGGTGATATTAACTGAAAATTAATAGTAAACAATAGATTAATTCATATCTTATTGTGTTAAAATAGCATCACAGATTCGTACGGTAAACTTAAAGCGGTGTTGGACTTAGTGCTGTACTGAGGTTGAACATTCATTATATCTACCCTAGTCATGAATAGTGACATTTCGTGAAAGCCATCAATATTCTCAACTTAAAAATTTATTGCATCTACCTGACAAATTATAGCTTGACATCATCATCAAGCATCTCTGTTGGCTTCAGATAACACATGAAGTAAATACCCGGCTTTTAAATCACTCAATATCTGTCAAAATTTTTAATATCAACGTTATCCTTGGCTGGAAGCTCTTATTTCTGACAGTTGACCAAGTAGTGGTTGTAGACACTAGGTGGTATAGTACCGAATCTTCAAAATACCTTCCGCAAGAGGCGTTATAAGCATCTTATAAGTCTTGTAAGTAAGTTAAGGTTTTTAAAATACACGCTAAATTACTTCAAGCTGTTCTCAGTCCACCCTTTCAAAATCTTAAAGTCTTAGGTTTTAGTCCATAATTTATTGTCTACCTTTCTCTTACTCAGGGGTTTCACAAGGGACCTCACCACTTTTTTGCATAAAAGACGAAAAACAAAGATGTTAACAACGATTCTCTAGAATTTTATTAATCTTTGTAGTCTAGTCAACGACCATTGAGCGCGACCACAAATAACGGTCCCTTTTTATTAACGTTCGACAATTTATTGTTTCTGTCGAAAGACTTGTCAGCAAGCTTTGATTCGTGAGAATAACTTAGCGGAGAATCAGTCTCTCCTATTTCATAATTTATAATATGTTGGGGATTTCCTTTCGTTGCAAGAGAGCTGCTTTCCCTTAAAAGGAAGTTTTTGTGCGGTAGTCTGGGCCATTTCGCAATCAGTAATAATTACACTGTATGATGATGCTTCTCAATCAGAAGATTCAACAAGTTTCTAGAAATAATTTTGTGGAACAATCAACATTTTTGCATATCCTTATTATCAAGCAAGGCTGGCCATCAAGCAAGTTTTTTAATGAAATTTTCTTCAAACAGTTCTTAATCAAATCCTACGGTCTATACTCTTTTTCTCATAAATTCGTACCCTGATTTTTTTACGGTCTATACTCTTTTTCTGATAAATTCGTACCCCGAATTTTCTGCAAATTACGAAGAATCTGAAATGTGACGCAGAAGAATCTAAACCGAAATAGTTTTCTAAATATTTTTCTGGTTTGCTTTTTATAATTATATATTAAATCAGGTAATCATGTCGGGGTTGATCCAAATTTATGATTTAGCTGTCCTTGTAACTATTTGCGTCTTTATTGCAAATTCACAGTTTCGATTTAAATTATCCAACTTACATAATAACTCCTATGTTATTATTAATGTAGCCCGATTTAACCCCAAATTACATTTCTAGATGAAGACACCCAGAAGCCTAGATGTCACGGTAGCCTCCATCCTAGCTCTTATCGCGGCAGCAGGAACTACGCTCAATCTCCTCAGTTTCCTTTACTTCAAGAACCAGAAACCCCGGAATGACAACAGCTGCTTCTTCAGGAGAGTGTACCTCGCCATCACCCTCACTGACACACTAATCTGCTTCGTCCTTGTGCCGGTAGTGGATGCTGGCTTTACACCAGACCGGGCAGGCTATCTTTTCCACGGTAAGACGTTCTGTGAGGTGTGGACGGTGATCTGGTGGATCTTACCCCAGACCTCGGTTCTCCTGGTGGGACTACTAAGTGCTTCTCGACTGGTGGTGCTGGTGAGGCCTGGGGCCAGGCTGGCGTTGTGGTTGCCATGGCTTCTGCCATCTGTTTTTGTTGTACTCATCGTGGCAGTTTATGTTGGTGGATTTCTATCTGGAGCGTTGTTCCCCCAGTACGTCACCGATTGGATGTACTGTGCGGTCCTGCCTGTCCCGATGGGGGAACCAAATAGGGAAGTTTCCCTGTTGGAGTGGAAAAGTGGAATCTTCCTCTTTACAGTGGCTAGTTTAGCTCCGGCTATATCTCTCCTCCTTATTTCCACCTCCTTTGCTATTTCTTTGGTGGTCCTGAAAAGGCAAACTAAAACTGCACTCAGCGTCGGAGGGTCGATAAGAAAACAGCAAAAAGCATCAAAAACAGTTTTTATCATAACTTTTATCTACATCCTCTTCAACATCCCCAGTACAATCGCCCTGCTCGGGATTCTTATTAAAATAGCATCCACCCTAACTTACAGAAAGATAGAAATCAAGGAATACATTTTGGAATACATTAAGAGTTCCTCGCCGGAGAAAACATTCAGCGCCTATGTGATAGTTCTGGTCAGTTTACTCCCCGTGAGTTTGAACAGCCTGGCTAACCCTGTTGTCTACTTTTACCGTATTGAAGCTTTTCGTCAGTACTTTAGGAGTCAGCTTAGGAAATCATCCCGAATTGTCCGAATGTGCCTAAGTCGTTCGACGTCCGTTTTTAGAAAAAGTTCGACGAATTTCAATAGCAGAAACCAGGAGCTTACGAACGTGACCATGAAAACGACCTCAGATAGGTCTAGCATTGTTCAGTTGGGAGTGGTAATTGAGAATAAGGAGCAAGATATTAAATCTGAAAATTCTCTGTTTGAAACTGAAGACAAAGAAGATGAAGTATTAGAATGAAACATAATTTCTAAATAATATCTTAAAATAATTTCTTAAATAAACTGACATACGAGAAGGGTGTGATCCCGAATTTTATTTCTAATTCTTATATTGAAAATGCTGATATTTTACGGGAAACGATTTAATATGCGAATCTAATGACTTCGCAATTCAAGTGAGGTATGCTATCAGTATAATTGTTGCTGGATTTCTTGACCATCAAAATCTATGTTGAAGCTAGTCGGCTGATTTATTTATTATCTTTATTTTGACGAGAAACGTGACTCAGGAAGAGGTATAGTGTAATAGTTTTTATATAGGTCGTTTACTCTATATTCCGAACTCATTAGACATTATAGCTTTTATTCGGCAAAAAGAATTTGCGATTATTCTCTAGGGGGGACGCTTCTCATACTTTATGTTAATCCATTCAAATGTATCAGCAATAATGAATAAATGTAATAGTTTAAACCTTTGTGTTAATCGTATTTGCTATTGGCAACACCTCACTGTATTTCACAAAGTACAGAGAACGTCTGCTTTATGAGTGCATTACTTTGTAAATTGTAATTAATGTCTCAGTGACCCTGTCTACATCATAATCTGTAGCTGTTTACAATTTGTTTCAATTTGTGAGTCGATGAAATCGGTAATACAATCACTAGGATGTTATACTTAAATGATTTAAAAAAAAAAGAAAACAAAAAGGTACAAATTCAACTATATTCAAGTATTGATAGTTTAACTAACTATGAATAATTGTACAAACATCCCTAGAAACGAATACTAAAGATAACACGAAGAAGAAACATACCTCCATGAGCTGCCGATTAAGTTCTTCTACTGGGGATGTGATAACAGCACTCCACGATCCTCTCGTGTACTTTTCTTCTATGAACGATTCTCGCAGTTTCCTGAAAAGGTGGAGCTGTGTAGACGGAAAACCCGAACCCGATTTCTTAGAGCTAGTTAAAGAGGATATGATTAACGGTGGTGCATCAATGGCACATTATCTGCGTTAAATGTGTGATAATCGCATTAAAGTTAATTCATTCTCATGAAAGTCAAACACCTCCGGGGCTTGCGATATTGCAGATTTACTGACGGGAATGATTTAACATAGTGATGTAATCGATGAAGGCCCAACACTGCAAAATAGTTGTATGGTGGTAGGATTCCTACTTTAATTAAGAATCGTTCAAACCGAAAATGTTCTGACAATCGAAATTATGATACAATATCTTCGCGATTTTAAAATTTTTCGGTTAAAACTATCGCTTTCGTCTAGAATTATAAGTTATTTTGCGGTTTAGAACTAATGTTTCCGTCTAGAAAAGTAAAAACTGATGCGATATATCTCTTAAAAACTGATGCTCCGGTCAGAAAATGAAATATCTGAAATCGTCCTACTATTAAAAAACTTTTTTGCACCTATGGTCATGAAGCTTGTAGTAAGTGTCAACTTGACACAGTCAAGTCCTAGAACCTAATCGGAAAAATGCATACCACGCCAAACAAAATTTAAATGCACAACTGCCAATATTTATTATGAAGTGAATTGTATGATTGTCTGTTTAGCGCTATGAATTGCTTTGAAAGGTTGATCGATTTGAAGAATTCATTAAATGAATCCAAATACTTATTATCTCCCAAATCAAAATTGATACTGCTTCCGAATAGGACTGTCGACTTAGCATGTCGGAGGTCTTACTCTTATTCGATATGCATCAATCATTCTCTACATATGAATAAGATAGGGGGGGGGGATTTACGGAATTTAGATATAATGCACTGGATCTAATTGCATAGAAGAACAACAGTTCCTGAAAATGACGGAGAATCAAACCTAAAATCTCGGACAATTAGGTTTAATCATGGAATGTTTTTTCCTTGATATAATCTCATTACCTAGAAACTTAAAAATCTCAGTTGATCTATGACGCTGTAAATTCCATAACAATTTCTGGAACTAACTAGTGGAATTACAAGATATCAAATAATTGAATATTTAGATAAGATAAGTGTAAATCTGATAGTCTGATCTCGAGGAGTACACTAACATGTCGGGATCACAGTCGGGGGGAGGATACCCAATGGTCATGTCACTGAAGAGACGTACATAAACTAAACATCCTAAAAAGTTCTGATCCCTCGAAACACCATGTCAAATCTGCCAGAAAAACAAAAATAGCTCGGCTCAGCCCATTACGTGGGCCTCAAAATTACAGAATATAGAATCTAACAAACATGTCAGAGTCGGGAGGAGGACGAGGGTGGGTGGCTGTGTCGAGAGTCTTCTCGAAGTACTCGTTAGCCCGTCTGTTACCGATACGGTGGAAGACAGATACCATGTCGTCCGTCCAGGCTTTCACGTCCAACTCCAGCGATCTAACCTAAGGGAGATTTGCGTTAGGCTTTGTCTCCCGTAGGGGGTTTAGTTTTTTTAGGTACAACATTTTTAGTGACGAAATTTCTGTTTCATCTCTTCTGAATTTTGTAAGACTTAAGAAAGATATCAACAAAACTCGAGAAAAATTGGCATTTAGGTCAATAAAATGTCAGCGTATAATAGTCCAGACACCCGGAACCTATTGTTACCGCTTTTTTTGCAAATTTAATTTCAAATTTAAAACATTAACTGCTCGCATTTGTTCGTGACGAAATGTACATGGCGAATGTTGTTTTCAAAACTCAGCGCTGTACATGTATTTGCGCGTTTCTGCATACGGGTTTCTCAAAACGCCGCTAAACAGTGTAAATTGTGGACCTGAAGACAAATATTGCCTGACGTCTCGGTCGCATATATACTTCTATTATTTGACGAATAAAACTGAATTAGTGTGATCATTTGCGTTGCATGGGAATATTTTGAAATCAGTTAAGCACCACCTTCTGATGCCGAGAAGAAATATTGTCGTATCTCAGTTAAATAATTATCATGTCTAGGAACGCGACATGCACGCTGATCACCATAGCAACAGAAATAATCTTTAGGGCAATGGACGAGTGATTAATTATGATTCAGGTTTATCTAATATCTAAGGACACGTCCACGTGCAATACAGGCAGCTCTAACCACTTAGTCGAGGCACGTGAAGCCGGCAGCTCTCTCGATTTTTTCCTGGACGCCAAACGGACACTCTTGCTAATTTGTCTAGCGGTTATGCTACAAGAATGAATTTCTTTTGGGTTGTTTTAGCAAGGAGGTTTTAATCAATCATCTTTAGTCTTTGGCTAGCAAAACAGAATATTAATTCGTAACGTTCAGACATACTGGAGGGTAGTTTTAATTATTGGTCAGCATGACTAAAGGGAAATTATTTTAGCATTTTGACGTACCGACCATCACAAATAGTAGATCTTGTGGTGGACGTCTACTCATTCGGAATTGTGTCAACGTGCATAAAGTTTATGGTGTTACTTAGTGTAATGTATTTAAATCATGCTGTAATATTCAGAAATAAGATATACAACACATTGTTAATCTACCTGAATAATGTGTTTTTTTAGCTACATGCTAATTTTTTTCGGGTCTATTATTACTCCTTTGCCTCGCCACCTTATGCTCTAGTAAGTAACTTAATTGTTAAGCTAAATTTTGAATGATTTTTTCTAACCAAAAAGAACAGGTTATACTTTAAGATTTGTTCATATGTCTAAGTCTTGAGAGTTCATATTAACAGTATTAATTCAAGAATATTATATTTTCAAAAAATAGGTCCATATAGCTACTATACCGGTGCAAATGAGTCTTAAACCTTATAAGTTAATAATAAGTTTTATAATCATCTCTATCAATGTCATTACAAAGATCTTACCTAAATTACTCACTTTTTGCTACGGCAACCTCCACGTGTTCAAAGTTATAACTGATTTTATAACGCACGTGTTTGGGAAACTGACAAAAAGGCCCCCCTTTTCTTGCGACCATCGATCTTAATTCCTTACTAATGTTTTGCTGTTATGTGATGTTGATCGTAGGCAGACAGCTGTGATTATAAAGTTTTGAGAATAACAACCGTCATTAGTCTACCAACGTCTCATAAAATCTTGGGTTGTTGAATCGCAGCTGCGAGGTGAAAGAAAAATCCTACAATTTAAGACCTCATTATATGGAAACTGCAAACATTGAACGATTTTACTACGTAAGGCTACCTTTTCGACACAACAAATTGGGTTTTCCATAGCATTAGCTGTGCATTGTTTTGAGGCTTTTAGATGTAATCCAGTCTCACAAAGCTTGTATTTCGATGCTAGTACCAGAAAATTCGTTGTTTTCATATAATGTTTCACTACATTGAATGGACAAGAAGCTTTAAGTTGCTGAAAGTAAGCATTCAACTATCCAAATTCATTCTCACGTATAATCCCAAGGAAGTACTTTAACTGATCCTTTTTAGTCGGAAATCAAAGTTAAATCAAGAGGTCTGTTTTAAACTTTTATTCATAAGCACCCTGGTCTATTGTCATACCCACATCCAGATTAGAACCGTTACAATGTTTGATTCTGATTTAAATAAGAATACGTACCACGACCAACACTGCATCTTATTAACAGAGGCGTGATCCAGCCAACTGATTGCAATGCAAATCGGCTGTCCCAGCCAGTAAAATCTAGCCTTTAAACCCTAATTAAACAATGACCAGCACAGTACAGATTTATCGATCCTTGGGTTCCGTCCAAGATAGGACAGTTGGAATTTTGGTTCGTCCCAGACCAGCTGAGAACGAAGTCTAGTGCGAGCCCAATCCGAACTAGGTTTCCCTCATTTTCATACCGTGTCAGTTGACTTCTGCCTTGAAAATGGCACTGTCCCAGAGTCCTGTGTCATACATAAGTAGCTACCGGTAAGGGGTCACATGCTTTCTGTTACGACTGGTTCTGAGTCTATCATATATGTGTGCAACGTGTAAATGTATTGCTACCTACAGTGTCCTTTCTTATTAATTTCCTCGTTAGTAAGATACAAGCAATTCAGGTTCGGGTTGCCGTACAGTCCAACCTTAACATTACAGTGTCCAGTGACCAATAGACATTAGGTTCAGATTATACTTTTAGGAATTTATTCATATTTCTAAGTCTTATGAGATTATATCATTAGTTTTCAAAAGTCAGGTCCATAGTTTAATAAAACAAATAAAACAAAATTTAATAAAACAAAATTTAATATTTACACCGCAATCAATTATATAATAAAATTCTTCGTCAGTCTCAAACATAAAACTGACTGACCAGAGTACCGGTGCGGGACTCTCGTGCTGGTAGCTTATGATCGCCCCTAAATACTCTGACCAGTCTGTTTATGTAAAATTACTATACCAATAACTAATAGTACAACTACCTCACCGTTAAACATATCATAATATATTGGAATATCATTATAATTATTATAAAGCACACAAAATATATATAGTGAGATATATTTCTATCTACTCGAATACAGTATGATAAAAAGTCACATCTGAGATAAATACCTACCGTCCCTTCTACACATACACAAACTATAAATTCCTATTGTCATACATGTTATATATATA
>JH153495.1:55372-73828 GCA_000226015.1 Mnemiopsis leidyi | reverse complement strand
TTGCTTGTGAGGGTACGCAACACATGCGAGTCACATGATCTGGCACGGTGACATCTGATTGGACGACGACCGAAATATGCGCTTCTGATTGGCTGATGTCTCAAATAAACCCAGGTGATTGGGCACGTTAACCAGCTGTGGGGTTTAAGTTTGTAAAATGATCCAACAACCACCTTGTTAGCTGTATTTCCGGTGGGAAATGGAACAGACAGATTCCAGGAAAGAAGCTGATTTCAGACTTGTTTTCAGATTTCTGTTGAGATGCAATGTTCACGTGACTTACAGTCAATATGCCAGCTTGGGAGTTATTGGGTGGGGAGGAGACGAGTAGCACACTAGGTTTCTGATAATTTAATTAATATCATATTGACCCCTAAGGGGATCACTTACTCCCCCAGGACCAGAAACCTGGTACAAAACTTCCTGACAAAGTCTTGATTCTTAAATATAGGAGAACTTAAGGTCTTTGTCTGGACAAATAATGGTGGAGTCGTTTTCCATCATGTTATCATGTGGAATTCTTCTTTTTTATAGACTTTGGAATGCAAAAAATTAAGTTTCTTATCAGTCACTTTATTCATCACACGTTTCAAAAAATCACAAGACCGTTAACCAATACTTCTCATAAACACAAAAACGGCTTCGAGAAAATTCATTAGCGATCTGGACCTTTTATCAGAGTTAAACTCTTACAGTTAGGATCATGAGTATCGAAAAGCAACAATACAAACTTGACAAATTATAAGATCTACTGTACAAACTAATGTAACGATAAAAGAAAGGAATTGCCCGACCTCTAAGGAGGTTAGTTTTCTCATGGAAACACGTCAGTGTACACACAGGTCTATCCTCATGACTTACAACGTGTTGTTTAATATTGAGCAGATGTTAGGATAAATGTAGAGTCATTGTTGACTTATACTAGTTTTAATGGAGGTATGTCGGACTTAACATTGGGAAGAAGAAAACATTCCACAACATCAATAATAACCTTCTTTAACGTTGAAGAGACTGAATGATATAATATTAGTATTGACGTTTGTCAGATATGTGGGGCTACTCGAGTTGGCTTGATAGTTTGAATAAACTGTTCATTAAGTTGGAGAAGGGGGGGGGGGCTGAAACTAAAAAAAATACTCCGGAATAATAGGCTGCAGAATCATTAATAAGATGTTGGCTTATTCTAAGTCAGGAGTCGCTTGCAATACTGGCGTGCAATTCTGCCGTAAGAACAATTTTCAATGTGAATGAGAATGACTTTGAATTTGAATTCATAATGACAGGTCTGATCTTCATTCTCGGAAACGATTGAAGTTACTCATACTGTTGTTTCAACCTTGAAATCGAATTATTATACAGTTAAATTGCGATTAACAACTAATTGCATTAAAATTTTATGATTCTATTCATAAAACCTGGCATGGCAGATGCATCGTTTTTGCCAAGGGCCGGGGATTGCGAATCGTTCTATTTAAAACCAGGGTTCGTGATCTTGGCCGGACCGATTATCATCTCCAAGGGCCCGACTGTGGGTGGAGCCCATCCCAAAAATGCGCTAAAATAGAATGACATGTTTACCAAATTAAGCCAAACAAGCCACGCTATTATACACGATAGAGATGGATAGGGCCTTATTTTCGTTTATAAACTCAACAAAACTTTTCCTTGTGTTTAGGGATTACAAAGCAAATCGAGCATATTTAAAGACACTTTGAAATAATATTTCGCTAATTTTCGCAGTTTTAGCATTCGAAATTTGACAGAAATAACGATTCACTAAATCAAATGACAGAAAAACATCATTCATCGCACGCCTATCTACTTATTGACTAACTGACTGACTGACTGGATTGGCTTACTGACTCACTGACTAACTGGCCGACGGTCTGACTGACTGACTGACTGACTGACTGACTGACTGACTGACTGACTGACTGACTGACTGACTGACTGACTGACTGACTGACTGACTGACTGACTGACTGACTGACTGACTGACTGACTGACTGACTGACTGACTGACTGACTGACTGACTGACTGACTGACTGACTGACTGACTGACTTATCATTCGCTCAATCACCGACTGGAAAGTTGGTCAATGGCATCATTATTAAGGTTGATGTATATAAGTATCCTTCTAATTATGGCCCTCAAGAGGGTTCATTTCGTCCTGCCCCAAAATATTTGCCCCAAAAAATTTTGCCTCAGCGACCCCCACCATAACCTTAACTATAAACCTTACCCTTACCCTGACCCTAACCAAGTTGTCTGTTGTGGAGCGGGATGTCACTGGGGCAAAATCTCTAAAACACAACGTTCTAGGGCACCATGTTCTGGGGCAGGACGTCGGCCACCGTATTATCGTTCTAGTTTCTACTTATATGGTCACGTTTCAAATATTCTGATTCGGAAAATATTCGTATATCTTGCAAGAAAGAAATATATTGTGGGACTTGGGAACCCTCAAAAGATCGATTCTCGTGTGCTTATCAGCAGTTTCTCAAGACTGAAATTCTCAAGATTAAACATAATGAAGCCCCCCAGGGATCAATAGCTGTTATTAAATTATCTGAAACTGAGAAACGGTGTGCTATTCGTCTCCTCCCGAACTAATATCTGATCAATAACGTGACCACAACATCTTTGATTCCAATAGAAATCTGAAAACAAGTCTGAATTCAGCTTCTTTCCTGGAATCTGCCTGTTCCATTTCCCACAAGAAGTACAGCTAACAAGGTGGTTGTTGGATCATTTTACTAACTTTAACCCCACAGCAGGATAACGTTCCCAATCACTTGAATTAATTTAAGACATCAGCCAATCAGAAGCGCATATTTCAGTCGTCGTCCAATCAGATGTCACCGTGCCAGATCATGTGACTGGCATGTGTTTGCGTACCCTCACAAGCAATAAGTGGCGGTCACCGGCAGACCTGTAGCTGGAAATCTCGTTAAATCGGGATGTAATTAGAGCTGAGGCAGTTTAGCTGGTGGTACAGTGCTGTAGTGCGACTAATTGTTTATTGGATAGCGGGTCCGCTTTCGTATAGACGTGACGTGCACAACAATCAGTCTTTCTATAAATATCAGAATTGAGGACATTAGTTCTCACTTTTGTTATCAGCTCTTTACCATCAGTACCGAGCAACGTTTATCGCTTAATTTGTTGATCATGAAATTGAAGATATTTTCCTCCTGCGCTCCTTCAAACAACAGACAGTTGGACTCCTTCAAACGTTCCTACTCCATCCAGTCCAAACTCGGAGAGGGATCTTTTGGTGAAGTGTTCTGTGTCCAGTGTCGGAGTTCTAAGAAGAAATATGCTGCCAAAGTCGTCAAGAACGTGAAACATCAGGACAAGATACTGCAGAACGACAAACTTATTCCCATGGAAGTCTGGGCGCTCAAGAGACTCTCCGGCCATCCTAACATTCCCACATTTATGGAGCACCATCAAATCAAGGACAAGATCGTGATCGTTACAGACTACCTATCGGGGTACAGCGACCTGTTTGACCACATAGAAGAGCACGGCAGACTGACAGAGCTGAGTGCTCGGAACGTGATCAGACAGGTGGTGGAGGTGGTCGGGTTCTGCTTCAAGATGGGAATTGATCACCGGGACATAAAGGAGGAAAACATCATGTACAACCCGGCTGGAGATCAGATCAAGCTCATCGACTTTGGGTCTGCTTCCGTCCTTTCGAACAGAGCCTACAACTTCGTCAGAGGAACTGACATCTACATTCCACCAGAACACTACCTGAACAGCCAGTACTATCCTAAACCTGGAGCTGTATGGGCTATTGGGTGTCTCGCTTTCTGCTGTCTCTCTTCCTTCACTCCCTTCACCTCCCTTAACCAGATTGTTAGTACTGGACCGGACTGGAGCTTACTTGCTCACTGTTCTACTGACTCGTTAGATTTTGTTAAGTGTTCTTTGAATATTTCTGAGAAGAAAAGGATGCCTTTTCACATGATGAGGCATCACGTTTGGGTTGTCGATAGTATTGAAGAGTTTTCTAATTTGGAGCTGGAATGCTCACTTTGAAGTTTGGACGTTGATAAAATATCACATTTCAAATGGCCCTGTTTTAGGGGCACATAGATTGAGATTAAAAACTTAGTTCAGTTTTAGAAATTATGCTTTTAAGATGTGTTAGCATTTTTTGTTTCAAGTGAAAAAAAACGATTCGTCACTAAGAACTGTAGCATTCATATGGTCACACTAAAACTATGTCAACTAAATTTTAGTTATAAAATTCAGCAGATGAAAATCTTCAATTCGGTTTCTTCTAAACAATAACGTAATGGTGTTCCTAACTGTTTACCGTGAGTATTAGAGTAGTCCAATTATATAACTTCAAATCGCAGTAAACAAGGTTCGATTGTAGGAAATAGGGCACTTAAGCAGTAAGCACTATTACGGGACAATCGGACATTGTTCAGAATGTTCCAGTTCTGCTGCTGCTACGGGTTCTAATTGCACTACAATTGTCCGCTACGTTCTAATTGCACTACAATTGTGCGCTACGGTGTTTGCGTTATCTTCCTAGTTATAGTCCTTAGACCTCAGTAAATTACGGTTGCGATAGAATTAGCCGGATTTACGTTTATACTTTCACAAAACTCCTTCCTGCTTTAACTGTGCCTTGATATGACGGGGAGGGGGTGGTGGTTGTAACACTTCAGCATGGGTGTTGGGGACAGGAATATAGTTTTACAAATTGATAACTCCGGATCTGCATTGTCAGTGTACCTCTGAGCCTGAGTTTCCATGGCGACATTACTGTACAAGACGCTAGGTATTAAGGTAGCACATGGGCACTACTAAAGTAGCACATGGACACTATTATAGCAGCTATAATTTAGAGATGAGCTCAACTTTGAGCTAATTTGAATATTCGTCGAAAAGTGTTCGTAGCCGTTATCTTGAACCTTCGTTCGTCTACACCAATTTTCTGACCCAGTGGTTTTTTAATAGCAGACACAGGAACTATATATTCGATGGGGGACTTGAAACGAATGCCTAGTAAAACAGAAAACTCAGGCCACTCGGAAGATGTCATTCCAGAAATATTTCACCATACAATGGTACCGCTTAATCTGACGGTGGGCCTGGCTGTCATCATCCTGAACTCACTAGTAGGGACCTTCTACAAGAAGGGAAAACGCAGCACCGCTGCTATGCTCTACATCTATCTGACTGGTTGGGACGTTACCATGGGAACCACGGCCATCATCCACGCAATATACATGATCCTGATTCTAACACTGGATGTTAAAGAACAGCTTGTTACTTTCAAGGTGATGATATGCGTGCTTTACGTAGTGACAAGTGTGACAGTGAGGATGAGTGTCTTTGCTAACACTGTTCTAGGAGTTACCAGAACCATCAACATTTCCCAGCCTTTCTACCGAGCCAAGAAAATGTTCATACATGTCGCTTTCGGGATATGTTTCTTTATTCTCCTTGCATTTACAGCAGTAGACATATGGCTTGCTTATAATGACGAAGAGAATCTAGACAAAGAAGAACAAAATTTCCCAGATTTCAGAAACAAGCTGTTTCTGCATCCCGCCCTTGGTTCCGGAATTCTGAAAAATATCGTACAAACCGATGGAGATACGCAAGACATGCAGAGGGATTTATTGGTGTCCAATGTTTATTTCTTGATGGCAAGCTTGATTGCAGTAATTTGTCTAGCAGTTCAGAGCAGGACACTGCTTTGCAATCCAGACATGAAAGTAATGCGGAGGGACGGTGTAAACACTACACCTGGGGAAGGTCCAGGAGCATCACTACAAAGCAAGACCAAGGAGGCTGGCTCTCAGAGCTCAGAGATGAGAAGTACCATCACCATACTGCAGCTAACGGCAGTGTTCTGTGTGTGTAACACTATCTACAGCTTCTTCATCGTTTACATCCTGGACAAGGGTCCGGGTAAAGGTGAAGATCCAGACATAAGCATGTCGGACATGACGGCTTTCTACATAACCTCCACTACCATCCCCTTCTTGAACAGTCTCGCTAACCCACTTATCCTCATCATTCGGAGTTGTGAAGTTAGAAAGTTTGTCGGAAGTAAGTTTGGTATCCACTAGCACTGTGAGAACTTTGTGATAAGACAATACTACAAGACATATATACTCCCCAATCCCGATATTGAACGTGTTGCCATTGGGAACACATACAACATTAGGACTCTGCTACAGTAGTTAGATCGAACTTAAAATAGCTATTGTTTTCCGATAAAGCATCTTTCAAAATTTTACAGAGGTTTAGCAAAGATAAGTGCCTAAATGTTTTTCGCTGAAATGAATAAATAGTTATAATGACGTAGTAGAAAGTTTGTCGGAAAGTATGTAGTAGAGCTGCCAGGGATTTTCGTGTGTTTCAGACACAGACTTAGTCTTTGCTGTACGGATTTTCGATAAGATTTCCGATATTAGCCAGTCCTGAAAGATATTTTAGAACATCCATATCGGACACTTTTTTACATTTCGTTGTAGTGTATTCTGTAATGGATAGCTAATTTCAACTCTTAATGATGAGTTATAATACATTGAGCATTTTCATTTACAAAATGATAAAGTAGACGCACCTAAAATAATAGCGCGACTCAATAATTCAATGGGGGTTGTCTTTTGAAGTTGCAGTTAGTAAATTTGTGCCACCACAAGTAATGGAGTAAGTGCGTAACTAACGACTTAACTGAGCCCCATCACAATTTTACAGGCAGCTGGTTATATCCACGGCCCTCACCCATCCAACACACGACACGAGGTCCCCTTGTCATTGTTTGGTATCGATAATAATCAAGCTATAATCTCGGTTCCCGATCTGTAAATACCACCTGCACATCCTCTCTTTAGTCTTTACTGACTTTCTCCAGTTTCGAACTCTTAAATACCAGCCTTCAGCATTTAGCTTAGATCAATAGTTATCTGACACAAAATGGAAAATCGAGATTTTATTTGAAAAAACATACATCTAAGTACCGCCATATATTCTTTTATTATTCCTCTTCCGTAATATATAGCTGAGTGGTCTAATCCGGTAATGGATATTGTTATATATGAGAATTACATGAAGCAGACTTTTGGAAATATTCTGTTTTCAGAACCTCAAGAACATCAGTAACTACAGATAATTGTTCTTTCTGTAATCTGATAAGAGAAATTCAGCTGACTCCTTTGTTATGATTGGTAAATGCCAAGACCGAACAGAGTTGTTTCAAGCGAGTAATTTCTGCTCCAACATGAAAATCTGACAATTTCACTTTAGCGTTACTCATAAAGCTTAATATCTAACTTTAGTCCCTAAATTAATCATCGGTTATTGTGTAATATTTTCAAATTTTTCATTTCTACGATTCTAAATAGCTTCATAATCTAAGCAACAAGATAATGGCAAACCAAAGTGCTGTATTGTTAGGATTAAAGCTAATTTCTGCAACTATACATGGTTAGTGATAAGACGGTGCCAATAACCACCGCCGTCCACCAAGCAACAAGGAAAGCGGCTAGTACTAAGGATCGTTATAGTGCTTATCGTCTGAGAACTATCAACCTTATGTGTAGGTAAGGGCTTTGTTGAGATACTCGCATTGCTTTTGTAAATTCCATACAAGTTCCTTTGTCAAGTAAATTTTATATTGCTTGTGGTGAATCTTGGAGCTTAACAGAACTTATCACCGGAACTACAAGACCAGGGCCCAGGCAGTTGATCCTTCTAGTAGGGAGGGAGCTGGAGGTGAATTGTTACACAACTTATACGAATTGAATTGTGGAGGATTAAGGCTCTTGAATGTAAGGTTCTTGTATGTCAGAAACACAATATAGAAGTAACTAGCTCATTAACACAGCAATAATAGTCTTTAATGTTTAACAGATCTTCTGAGTTAACTCCTCTTCGTAAGAAGTTTATCTCATTAGTTTGTTATACTGCATTTCACTGTTGCTCCTTTCATAAATTTGTTAATGATTGCGAATTTCAATCAAACAAACCCCCAGGATTTCGGAATGCGTAACGGTAGTAAAGAATTGAAATGATCGAAAGTAAATGCATCTCATTTCAGTTCAAATTAAGTAAAGTTATCTGATTATGTATATATTTTGTGGTTGGTAATACTATTTTCTTAAATTATCCAAGAACGTAGATGGCAGTAAATTAACATCGATCCAAATTGCTTCTCGAAATAATGTTTTAAAGAGCCATAGCTAAACATCCGCCATATGACACAATATGTTCGTTATGTGGGTCAGATCGAGTAGCCGAGCAGTATCCTTCCCTAGCTAAGCTGCACGTGCAGATATGAGCGCAGTATGCTCCGATAATTCAACACGTGCTGCTAGTATATGTGATGATTCCGGAGCTCATTGGCTAAAAACCGAATATCAGTGATATTTTCACGTGCTTCTGTAACTGACATTGCATCTGAACTCAACGGAACTGAGTAACTGGACCATTTTCAAGTCATGTACGTGTTGTTCATAGTTATATACGGCTTGAGCCACAAGGTAGACTCTTAGCCGCTCTGTCTTATTAGTCAGCTAAGATATTTTTACCAACGTGCTTTAAGAGCTTTCATTGGGGCGTTGCTATATTTGACATCGATATTCGTTTGCCGAAAGGAAGAATTCAATGATATTACTTGGGGTTTTCCGATTTTTCTTCTTCATAAGTTATACTGTTTTTTTTCAAAATAGAGCTTGTTCGAATACTCAACATTGCTTTATTCAGAAGTGGTTTTGTACTAATACATTATCCATCTAACAACTAGAAAATGAATGAAGCGAACGTTACAATATCGATCCCGACAAAAGGCGGCGATGAATCCAACACTTTACCGGACAATTTCCTCTACACATTCATTCCGCTTAATCTGACGGTGGGCCTGGCTGTCATCATCCTAAACTCACTAGTAGGGACCTTCTACAAGAAGGGAAAACGCAGCACCGCAGCTATGCTCTACATCTATCTAACTGGTTGGGACGTTACCATGGGAACCACGGCCATCATCCACGCAATATACATGATCGTCCACTTAAAACTGGATCTCGATGAAAACGTGACGGAATATAAAGTTTTGCTGAGCGGAGTGTATGTCGTTACGAACGTCGCGTTGAGATCAAGCGTCTTTGCTAACACGGTGTTGAGCACGGTGAGAACAATCAACATTTCCCAGCCGTTTTACCGCGTGAGAAGACGAAGCTTGCACGTGGTTTACTGGACTTTCGTTCTTCTTCTACTCGTTCTCTGTGCAATTGACATTTGGCAGAATTTGAAACAAGACGTAATTCACATACCGATATATGAGATGGAAATGTTTCTAAATCCGGCTTTAGGCTATAAACTATTGGAACAAGCATTAGGAATTGACACTGAGGAAACTAAGATGGGGATAGATTTCTTTGTTGGTTCGACTGTATCGAACAGCTTCTTCCACATATCTACTATCATTGCACTCATCTGTCTGGCCATTCAGTGTAAAGTCTTGCTCGGTAACTCGGAAATGAAAAAACAACGAAAAAAGTCAATTTGTCGTAAGAAAGCCGGTTCACCCCATGACCAGAAAGGTCCGACATCTCCAGCTGACGAAAAGGAAGCTGGAGCTGAGAAAAGAGTCGAGGAGTCTGGAAGACGAAGCTCGGAAATCAGGACCACGATCACCATTATTCAGCTGACCACGGTGTTCTGTCTGTGCAACTCAGCCTACACAGCGTCTGTAGTTTGGTTGGTTTATGACGCTACAGCCACAGAAAATACACGACCTGACGGCTTGACTATGTTCGACCGACAGATGTTCTACACCACTTCCACGTTTGTTCCCTTCCTCAACTGCCTGATAAACCCACTCATACTGATGTTTAGAAGTAACGGTGTCAGAGAGTTCGTCAAATCAGTTTTTACCAAGGCAGGTGATGAGACGGTCCATCAAAACAGAAGCATGAACAAATGACTGGTCAAGTGGATTTGCAAAGACTACGAATTGTTTCTGTCTAATTCCGTTGAGAAAATTCTACATAAACCCTTGGTTACCTAGCACTTAAGTTTAAGAGCAATTTCAAAACTTTTGTTGAAAAACAGAAGCTTGCGCATGGTGGGTATAAATCAATACATCGTAAATCAGAAATCTAGATGTCATATACATTTTTTCATGTTTTTCTTTAGTTGAGTTTTTGATCATTATTAGATTTTAACTACTTGCAAGTGTAAAAATTTTGAATGATTGATCTACGATGTTTAGTTTTCGAAGCTTATGATTCCATTATCAAAAGAGATATGTCGAAAACAGTTATTCAGATTCGACAACGAATAAAACTCATATGACCTGACTCTGTAATAGCGATCCCGTATTACTGAGGGATCTTTCATGACTCATCTCCTAAGATGATCTAACGGAGATGTGTAGGAATAATTTTGTTTTCAGAAGACACTTCCCGAAAAAATCTACCAACTTCCCGAAAAACTATGAACTATGTAGCAACCATGTAGAAATCCAAGTACACTGAAGCTCAATCCTCAACTGCGGCCAGGCGTAAGGCGGTTCCGGGACCCAAAATACGTCTCCCTTTAAAGTTGGATCAGGTAAGGTATACTGTTAAGCTCAATCGAAGTGTAAGAGGAAGTCATTACTCCATGAGGGGAATTTCAAGTAAAAAGTACAAATTCCCTAATACAGCTTCGTTATTAGAGCTGTACTGTACTCTAACAGTGGATCAATCGAACTGATATTCTGGAAATACCGTCATGGAACATCAGTCACATTGAACCAGTCCCGCTCAGAACATTATTGGTCATGAATCGGCCAAGATTTCACTGCATTATTCCAAATCAAGGTATCAGGGTCATCGTCTAATATTGATCACCAAGAGGGGCGATGATCGCATTTCAATACGTTTATCGCCAAATAATCGCCATGTTCGCGTTTATCCCCGAATAGGCGATTATCGCCAGATGAGGCGATTATCGCCAAAATCGGCGATAAACGCGCGATTAACGCTGCAGAACTAAAGTCTGCGAATCAGTCAATATTTTCCACTGTGTGGCCGAGCGCGTCGCACGGCTCCATTTCCGCGGATTCTAATCCCCTCGGATTTTGCAAATCCCATCTCGCGTCCGAGGGGCTTACGAGGGTATCCGAGAGGGATACGAGGGGTATCCGAGGGGAAAAACGAGGGCGTCCGAGGGATTTACGAGGGGGATCCGAGAGCAAATCCGAGAGACGCTCGGATCGACATTATACGAGAGGCGATGGGATTTAGCAAATCCGAGACGCGCTCGGATAGGACAAATCCGAGACACCCTGGGATTTGCTAAATCCGATACGTATTTCTAAGTGCGCTGCGCGCAGTATTCAGACTTCGATGAAGATACTGGAAATTGAAAGCCAAATTAGTCATCTGGTTTTTCAAACACATTTTAACCCCGGTAGTTTCAGTAAGCTTCCCGACAATAAAGTACACGTTAGTCTTTATATTCTACGGAAGTGCCTTTTAATACCAGTAGGCAGTAATGAAAACCTGATTCGAAAAGCTCACTATTGCCAGTTGGAAAACTAGTACAAGCCGCGCAGGTATATATATCAGTATAATTCCCGATGACATATAGCGGCGGTGCCACCGGTGCCTACTAATAAATATAATATAAATATATATAAAGCAAACTAAGAAAATTTCTCGGTAACTAAAAAGTTTACCTCAAATGATAATCTGCACCCATGGTCTCGTGTAAAATAGTGATCCCCTCAGACACATCAAATCCGAGCGCCTCTCGTTTCCCCTCGGATCCGATCGGATTGAAAATTTCCGAGGGGGTCCGAGAGCAAATCCGAGAGGCGCTAGGATTTTCTAATTCCCAGCGCCTCTCGGAAATCTAAAAAACGAGCGTAATCCGAGGGGGAAAACTAGGGTATCCTTGCGTGATACGAGGGGCATCCGAGGGATTTACGAGAGGCGCTCGGAACGTCGTAATCCGAGAGCTCTCGTTTCGCGCTCGGAAAATCCGAGCGAAATCCTATCGGATTAGAATCGTAAAAAAGGACGGTTTATGGAGCCGTGGTCGAAAAAAACGCGCGCTTCTGCGCAGGTAGCACTACGAAATATAAGCTTTGCGTAGCGCATTCCTGAAAGTCTCAAGAACAACCTCGAATCACGGTAGAATACATTTTCTGTGAGGCTACCTTGTCACCGTCCATGGCACTTGGGAGTGGGTACACTCTTATACATTCTAATGATAAACCATGTGAAATTGTTACACCAAGTCAATTACCAAATTGACCAGATCTGGAACAGACAAACAAATTACCGACTTACCCGCACAGAGCGGATTATCTGCATTTCCATTGAGTGCAAACTCGAACGACACTTGACCGTGAGGCGGCAGGGCAGCTCCAAACCCAAACGCAGGGAATAGCTTATCTCTGATGGGATGAAGAATAAGGTCATAGATTGATTCACCGAACAGCAATATATACTTCAAGTGTACTTCATCTTTCTTAGTACATATACATAAATCATTGCATTATACATGTATATGTATTAATTTACTTGCTGATAACGTCTATAAATGAAATTTGAGAACATTTTTCGAGTTTAAGAAGGTCCATCATGAAGTATTATCAGCATATTTAACATTAGTCTCCTAATTTTGATGTGGGAGAAATCGTGAGTGGAATAACACTCGACACAAAACATTGAGATATGTTGGATGTTATGTGATTACTCATAACTAAGAATTAGTCAGATCCAATGGCATGAAATTCAATATACGACTGCTTGCTGCCATTGATAAGTATACCATTGATCTCGATCATAAACCCAAACACGAAGGAAATAGACTTACGCATCGTAATCCTGGATGATCTGGCCAATAGCTTGCCAGGTTTGCTGGTAATGGTTACCCTCGGGTGCACCTATGTAGTGTAACGAACGTGGTGTCTGGGGATCTCCGTTACTTCCTGTGAAGTCTATCGCTACCTGGAGTAGTTTACAGATTGTTATTATTTAGCAAACATAATTTTGTGAGTATAAGACGATCTAAAGAAAAGTATGGAAACATTCTACTTCGTAACTACGTTAATTAAGAAAGTTTGGAAAATATGTAATATTTAGAAAGTACAGGAGGATTAAGGGACACTCACAGTGCAGTTCAGCTGAAGACCTCCCATGATGTAATCGAGAAAGGAGTATGTCTTCTCTACCCTACACTCAGCCATTTTAACCTTCCCTGAAGAGATGGATTTATAGAAGGTCGGATCTGAACTCTTAATGAAACACAAAAACTGAAATGTGGTTTAATTCACACACAGCACTTCTTCACTACAGAATGCTCAAATATTGCTCTCACTACTTCTTAGTGAACTAACCTGAATTGACGTAGTCTTTTTTCTTTTTGCCTTTTTGGGGTTTATAAGTTCAAAAACTGTAGTGGAAGCATTGGCTCGGTCCCGCAACTGAGCCAGTGTTGTGATGAAGTAACCAATGAAGTCGTGGGAGCCGTCATCATCATGATCGTAACAAGAAAACTGAAATGTAGTTTAGATCACTGATTTATATTGATGACATTTCTAGCAATCAAACAGAGATTTAAAACATGTAGGAAAGATTCCGAGGAGGTAGGCAGACAGATAGACATACAGACAGACAGACAAACAGATAGACAGGCAGACAGAGAAAAACAACAATAAAACCAACAAGAAAAACAACAAAAAACAACAATTGCAATATCGTACCAGTATAGGTTGTTCAGCTTGACCCCCACATAGTCTCTTTACATTTATCTCGTGCTGTCTCCATCTTGGAGACAAAGTTGCCTCAATGGTCTCGGAACGGTAGACAGTGGTAAACGTGCCGTCAGGGTTTTGTTTTCCCAACTCGTAGAACGGGTCGGATTTTCCGAAGAAGTCCTTCTTGTCTAATCCCATCCCTGGAATTTGGAAATGATAGACATAATTTTGTTTACGTTATTTCTGATTAAGTACGTAATATTAGCGTGTCTGTTATTAAAACCTTATCACCTTAAATATGCTAATATTTTGAAGCAAGATCGTATATTTTGAAGCAAGATCGCATAACAAGTTGTTAATCCCTCAACGGAATAGATACCTTCAAACTTGAGACAAGCGATCTCGTGATGTCCCCCGACCTCGGTGGCAGTGACAGTTATAGTTCCACAGTCCTGGAACCTGGGGTGATCCAGCGCCTTGGTCAGGGATCTCACAGCTACGATCTGGAGATACAATACATATACTACTTTACCAGACAGTATCATATCATTATCTGTGGTTTTCTGTTTGTTTGTTTGTCTGTCATGGACCGTACTCTGTTACCTACTTGGAGTGAGTTCCCACATACAAATATTTTATGTAGTCTAGGCGTACCCCAATGGTATGATTCTAGACTTAAAACTACTGCTTCATTTCAACCGATGGTAGTAAGGAACAGAAAGAACTTGAAGGTGAATATATTATCCTGTCTCAATGTCTTTTTTCTACCTGCCTCCCTATTTCCATCTCTTGTGACAACATTAAGACACGGAATTCATCGGGATAGGGGTGGTTTTATATTCCTGTCAACCCCTCTATCAGCCAACTTCCATTGATAACCAAGTAGTTTATTTGATCGGCTGACCAATTGAACGGCTAACCAATTGATCGGCTAAGAGATAGGATGATTTGGGTACTGCCCTTAGTCAATGAAGACACCGTGGTTGTTATGAAAGGAAAGAATCTAGAAACATGGATAGTCGGTGGGGATTAGGACCCACTTAAATCAACGAAAATGGAACAGGTGTTGGCTATACTTTGATTTCGAAGGAAGCTGCCCATCACGTTTTGTCTAATTTTATTTTTGGGACAGTTTCCAGTTCCTTAAACAAATGGTCGTCCAAGAGTACATATATTACTCTTGGACGATCAAGTAAATTTCACGTGCACGATTTTATGAACAAATTACCAGCCTAGTATTATTTTGTGCAATATCATGGCAGTTGTTTATCAAGACAGTTAATTGTATGAATTGAGCAAAATACATGTAACCAACCATCGTTCACTTATATAAGATGACTATTAGATGCTATGGCTTAGGACGTATCAAACTTTCAAACAATCGTAAAATTGTATGGCGAAAATAACTAGTCTGTAGTCATCACCAGTTATATTTGTTTTTATAAGGCTTCCTTTTAACCTTTACAACAGAAAGATCTAGTTCCCCCAGAAAGTATTTTTACCTGTCCTACAGGAAGTTCAAGTTCCCCCAAGAAATCTGCCATCCCAATACTTTGTCCTGGATCGTCAAGATCAAACACTCTTATCCTGATGTCTTGTCGCTCTTCAAATCTGTTTTATACAGCATATCAGCATATCAGCATATGCAGCATAATCTGTTTTATACAGCATATTCGGAGTCAAAGACTAATATTTTCTAGTACTTAGTTTTCCTATTGATCGAAAGCAGAGAAACTTATTAGTCCCAAAGTTCCAAGAAATTGTAAACTGTAAAGGCAGAGTTTGCTTACTTGTAGACAATCTGGATGGGCTGCATAAAAACAGGATTTAGATCATTAGAAACTTTTTCTGTTCTGCCAGTCTCTTTCCAAACATCTTCGTGGTTTTTCATGTACAGTACAATCTGAAGGAACAGAAGCTGAAACATCTAATTCTAGCTCAATAACCAGAAAAAAGGACTGTCAGCTAAGTAAACACGAGCTGATAGGCCAGACTTCAACTTAATAACGAATAGATCTTATAGAAACAAATGCAAGGCTGCCTCGTGAGAAATTATTGTCGCCTGATAACCATTCTGCAAGCTTACTTCTGTTCAAGTTCGAGCTTAAATTTCCTTACTTAAGCATTGCAGACGAACCTGTGGATCACTCTTGCTTAGCACGTCCATGTCCCGGAGTCCCTTACAGGAGAATGCTAGTTCTATGTGAGTCTGGGGCTTGTTGTTGAGTGTCTGTTGTCCTGTGGAGATGGGAATAGTCTTAGTGTGACGTTTAGATAGCGTTATGTACAGTTTTTTCCCTTCTCTCTTTCCTTCTTTTATTTTGGAATTATGCTATTATGTCAGAGTCGGTTATTATTTTGCTGCAGCACAACATCGCAATTAGTGATTGGAGCAAGAAAAAAGTCACAAGAATCGCAGTTGGCACACTCAATCACAAAACAATGATGATTGAGCTTAAAGTTAGTAAGACAAATATCTGCAAAAAACGTTTATTTTTCTATATTGCTATTTGTAAGGCTTATTTGTTATTTTTTTCCTTTTTAATACTTTTCTTGTCAGATTAAGAAGATAATATGGTAAAGTCAAGGATCGACCGGGATCGCTTTTTCAGCCGGGACCGGGACCGGGACCGGGATTGGTAAAAATGGCCGGGACCGGGATTTTGCCGGGACCGGGACTGTAGCCGGGACCGGGACTGTAACCGGGACCGGGACTATAACCGGGACCGGGATTGTAACCGGGACCGGGACTGAATAATTTTTGTCTAAAAGAAAATTTTTTGAATTTTGATATTAAATTTCAAAAAACTCTAATCATACTTTATATGAACAACTTTATAAATATACAAAAACCAATAAGCCGTTATTGAATGAAATCAAAACTCAAAAATTTAATCGACATCATGTACTTATTTAATTTTTAAATTTAGACAACTTCGTACCTCAGTAATAAACATGAATTGAATTAGTTAGATTGAATATTGAGCAGGTAGTTAAACTTTTCTTAGGAACACGACTAGTATTATAAAGGGTAGCTAGCCCGAACTTTCAGCGGGCTGTGATAGACAAGTACTTTAATGAAAAATGAACATCGAGATTAACAGTAGTTACACATTCGCAACACTGTTAGATTCAAAAATCAAGATGCAAAATGTGCATGTTTCTACAGTCGAGATAAAGCGTATGCAGTAGGAAACTTTTATCTCAAAACATGAGAAGAGGCTTAATCATGGGAGATCAGCAGGGATAAGCGCTGATGATGGCGGACCAGGAAACTTCACAGATGTGTGGACAATGAAGATGACATCGCCTGGAATCAGCTTCTTTGGGGTACCTTAGATGGACCAGGTTCTCTTTATAACGTGATAAGTGAGGATGTAACAAGGTATATGAAAAAGAAATCTCGCCACAGAGACCCTCTTGACTTTTGGCAGATAAACCTATAAACCACAAATTGTATCCTGGCTTTAGTAAACTTATCAGAGTTTACCATTGCCCACCTCCAATTCCATCTTCTGTGACCAGTAAGTGTGCGTTCAAGGTCGCTAAAAATGACAACATAATGGCAGACCAGGAACGACACAGATGTGTGGACAATGAAGATGACCTCGCCTGGAATTACCTTCTTCAGGGGACCTTAGATTGACCAGATTCTCCTAATAACGTGATAATCGAAGAGATAACAATATTTATGAAAGAAAAATTCTCGCCGCAGAGAGTGAACCTTTTTGGCAGAGACTCCACAAACTGTATCCGAACTTCAGTAAACTTGTCAGAGTTAACCTCGGCCCACCGACATCTTCCGTGGCCAGTGAACGCCAACAATGCCAACATGCGTTCAAGGTGGCAAAAAATGACAACAGAGTGGAGCTCAAACCAGACAGAATGAAGAGAATTTGTCTTTGAAATACAATTTAAGAGCACTGAACTTAACTTTAATTAACAATCTAGAATCTCTACCTGCAGATTTCTGTTCACCCAATAGCCTGGAGAGAAACCCCAGATGAGGAACTGGGAGATGACATCCTTATAAATAAAAAATCATGTCGAATAGTTATAAATTTAAAAAGATAAATAAAAAACTCCTCATAGCAGATTCCGAAGACGAGGACAGTGAATTAGAATCCAGTGAGGGTTCAGATGATAAGGACGACTGACTGTGTCCATGGTTGCGTTCTAAATTTTGAACATACCAGTGTGTTTTTTTTATAAAATACATTCTATTGAAGGTAGAATTTCCCAACATTGAGTCACAGTTTAATACTTTATTAAGTTTTTTCAATCGATTTTCATCTCATTTAAATAATTTTGATGCATCTTACCTCCAGATATCTTCAATACAAATTTCAAAATTCAGTAAAATTTTAATTAAATTTTGAAATTCAATACATAATCCCGGTCGAAATCCCGGTAAATTTCACGATTTTTACCGGGACCGGGATTCTAAAAAAAGGCTGATTTTGGCCGGGACCGGGATTTCACCGGGATCCCGGTCGATCCCTGGGTAAAGTTGTTATATAATCCGATAACTTGTTACACAAGATCTAATAACTTCAGAATGTTCAGAACACGACACATTCTGAGATAAGGCTGCAGAGTGCAGGGGTCAAGAATTCAGTTTATTAAACCTACCTGTATCTACCGGGCAAAGAGTTGTTAGTTTTTTCCACAGCTTCATTAATCGACAGCTGAATGTCAAAAAGAAGGTGGGCAAAAGAATTC